>JAREIS010001520.1:0-21510 GCA_030060385.1 Muscicapa striata striata
ATCTTGATGCTATACCTTTAAAAAGCAAATTTTTGTTTGTTTTTCCTAAGTCTTTCCCACAGAATAAATTCTTCAGGAGAAAGGAGGCATGTCATTCTATGTTTAATGTCAAAGGCACTAATACATGGGTGGAGAAGGTGACTAGTAATAGGTTTTGAAATCGGGTGAGCCCCTCCCATAGTCTTTCTTTGCTTTGCAGATCTTTCAATTCCCCTAGGGAATTGACTCCCATTAGGTGGTGCTCCCCCTTTCTGGTAAAAGCACCAGAGCAGCACACAGGCTCTTGATCTTTTCAGCCAGGCCAAACTCTTTGTCAGCAGCAGCCTGCCTTTGCTCTTCAGCCCAGTGATTCTCGGCTAGATCCTCAGAGCCTGAGGAGTCACTGTCCTCCTGCAAAGAGGAGGGTGGCACTTCAGTCAAAGTGCCAGTGGGGAGGGCGCTGCAGCGTCCCGTGGCGCTGGGGTGAACAGTTCTACCCTTCTCTGGGGCGGACCTTGGGGACCAGGTCTACCCGTCTCCTGGGCCGGCCGGGGGCTGAGCATCCGCCTGCCACCCGGCGGGGGAGGCGCTGCAGCTGCCGCGGCGCTGGGGTGAACAGGTCTACCCTTCTCCAGGCGGCCGCGGAGACCAGGTCTACCCTGCTCCCGGAGCCGGCGGGGCGGCTGGCGGCATCCGCCTGCCGCGGGCGGAAGGTGCTGCAGCGTCCGCGGCGCCGGGAGTGAACAGGTTTACCCTTCTCGGGCGGCCGCTGGACCAGGTCTACCCTGCTCCGGGGCGGCGCCCGGCAGCGGCATCCGCCTGCCGTCGTCCCGGGGAGGCGCTGCAGCGGCCGGCCCGGGCCAGGGTGAACAGGTCTCACCCCGCAGCCCGGCCGCCAGAGACTAAGACCAGCTGAGGCAACAGGTCTACTCGGCTATCGGCCGACAGGCATGGAGGTAGGCCAAGGGCAACAGGTCTACCCGCTTCCGCTCGCCTTGCGGCCATGTCCGGCCGGGAAGGTCTGCTCTTCCTGGCACCTGCCTGTACGAGAAAGCACACCGGGCGGGACACCGCGCGCGCTCCTCTCGCTGTCCCAGCGCCGACCGCCACACTTGAGGCCCCGCCGCAACAGGCGCGCGGCGCCCAACCCGGCCCCGCCCAGTGCCGCCCGGGGCAGAGGCCCAGGTCCCCCTTCTCGCCCGGAGGCGGCAGCGGCAGGATCCCCCCATACACCCCGCGCGCGCGCGTGCGTTGGAAACCCCTCCCCGCCACCGCCCTTTGGCTCGCGGCAAGCCCGCCCGCGTATTAGGCCTGGGACCCGCGCGGAGGAAGTCGGGCAGAATCCCAGTCCTCCAGGTTTTCCCGCAGCCGGCCGACTCCAGTCTGGACTCCAGCCGGGGTCTGCTCTGGGTTTTATGCACTGGTCCCATCCGGACTCAGCAAGTTCCGCTCGCCCGAGTTTTCCACGCAAACGGCCTACCACAGTCTGGACCCCAGCTAGGGTCTGCTCCAGGTTTTTCTGAACTGACCCCATTCTGGACTCCGGAAAAAATTCAGTCTTCCGGGTTCTCCTCGCGATCAACTGTCTCCTGTCCGGACTCCGGCTCTGGTCGGTCAGTGTTCTCCGGACTGACTCCATTCGAACTCCGGCGAAATCTGCTCCTCGAGGTTTTCCACGCAACTTCGGCCGAAAGCAGTCCGTGTCCTGGCCAGGATCCGCTCCCTGTTTTCTGCACTGACTCCATTCCGGACTCCAGCAGAAATCCGGTCCTCCGGGTTTTCTACGCAACCAACCGACTGCTGTCCGGACTCTGGTCAGAGTTGGGTCCAGGCTTTCTGTCCTGACTCCATTTGGGACTCGGGCAGTAATCCGGGTTTTCCACGCAACCGGCCTTCTCCAGTCCGGACTCCGGAAGGGGTCCGCTCTGTGATTTCTCCATAGACTGCATTCTGGACTCTGGGAGAAATCCGGTCCTCTGGGAGTTCTACGCATCCGACCGACTACAGTCCAGATTCCGGCCGTGGTCCTCTCCGGGTTTTCTGCACTAATTCCATTTGGGACTTGGGCAGAAATCCGGTCCTCCGGGTTTTCTACACAACCGGACGACTGCTGTCCGGATTCTGGTCAGGGTTGGCTCTGGGTTTTCTGCAATGACTCCATTCAGGACTCAGGCAGTAATCTGGTTCTCCGGGTTTTCCACGCAACTGGCCGACTCCAGTCAAGACTCCGGAGGGGTCCAGTCCCTGTTTTCTGCGCTGACTCCATTCCGGCCCATGGCAGAAATCCGGTCAACCCGGTTTTCCACGCAACTGGCCGACTCCAGTCTGGACTCTGGCTTAGGTCCGCTCCAGGTTTTCTTCACTGACTCCATTCCAGGCTCCGAGAGAAATCCGGTCCTCCGGGTTTTCCACGCAACTGGCCGACTCCAGTCCGGACTCCGGCCGTGGTCCTTTCAGTGTTCTCTGATCTGACTCCATTCTGGACTCCGGGAGAAATCCGGTCGTCCGGGTTTTCCATGCAACCTGCCTACTCCAGTCTGGACTCCGGCCGGGGTCTGCTCTGGGTTTTGTCCACTGACTCTATTCCGAACTCCGGGAGAAAGACGGTCCTCCGGGTTTTCCATACAAGCGGCCGATTCCAGTCATGACAACGGCCGGGCTCCGCCCTGGGTTTTCTGCACTGACTCCATTCTGTACACCGGCAGAAATCCGGTCCTCCAGGTTTTCCACGCAACCGGCCGATTCCAGTCTGGACTCCGGCCATAGTGCGCTCTGCGTTTCCTGCACTGACTCCATTCGGGACTCGGGCAGAAATCCGGTTCTCCGGGTTTTTCAACGCAACCGGCAGACTGCTGTCAAGACTCTGGTCGTACTCCGCTCCAGGTTTTCTGCACTGACTCCATTCTGGACTCGGGCAGAAATCCGGTTCTCCGGGTTTTCCATGCAACCTGCCTACTGCAGACTGGACTCCGGCAGGGGTCTGCACTGGGTTTTGTCCACTGACTCCATTCTTGACTCGGGAGAAATCCGGTCGCCCAGGTTTTCCATGCAACCTGCCTACTCCAGTCTGGACTCCGGCAGGGGTCTGCTCTTGGTTTTGTCCACAGACTCCATTCTGGGCTCAGGGAGAAATCCGGTCCTCCCGGTTTTCCACGCAACCGGCCGACTGCAGTCTGGACTCCGGCCATAGTGCGCTCCGCGTTTCCTGCACTGACTCCATTCGGGACTCGGGCAGAAATCCGGTTCTCCGGGTTTTTCTACGCAACTAGCAGACTGCTGTCAAGACTCTGGTCGTACTCTGCTCCAGGTTTTCTGCACTGACACCATTCAGACTCGGGCAGAAATCCGGTTCTCGGGTTTCCATGCAACCTGCCCTGCAGACTGGACTCCAGCAGGGGTCTGCACTGGGTTTGTCCACTGACTCCATTCTTGACTCCGGGAGAAATCCGGTCGCCCAGGTTTTCCATGCAACCTGCCTACTCCAGTCTGGACTCCGGGCGGAGTCTGCTCTTGGTTTTGTCCACAGACTCCATTCTGGGCTCAGGGAGAAATCCCGGGTCCTCGGTTTTCCACGCAAACCGCCGACTGCAGTCTGGACTCCGGCCATAGTGCGCTCCGGGCTTTCCTGCACTGACTCCATTTGGGACCCGGCAGAAATCCGGTCCTCCGGGTTTTCTACGCAACTAGCAGACTGCTGTCAAGACTCTGGTCGGACTCCGCTCCAGGTTTTCTGCACTGACTCCATTCTGGACTCGGGCAGAAATCCGGTTCTCCGGGTTTTCCATGCAACCTGCCTACTGCAGACTGGACTCCAGCAGGGGTCTGCACTGGGTTTTGTCCACTGACTCCATTCTTGACTCCGGGAGAAATCCGGTCGTCCGGGTTTTCCATGCAACCTGCCTACTCCAGTCTGGACTCCGGCCGGGGTCTGTTCTTGGTTTTGTCCACGGACTCCATTCTGGGCTCAGGAGAAATCCGGTCCTCCGGTTTCCACTTCACGCGGCCGCCTGCAGTCTGGACTTCGGCCGTGGTCCTTTCAGTGCTCTCCGATCGAACTCCATTCTGGACTCCGGCAGAAATCTTGTCCTCCGGGTTTTTCACGCAACCAGCCGACTCCAGTCCGGACTCCGGCCGGGATGCGCTCCGGGTTTTCTGCAGTGACTCCATTCCGGACTCTGGTAGAAATCCGGTCCTCCGGGTTTTCCATACAAGCGGCTGACTCCAGTCCAGACTCCGGCCGGGCTCCGCCCTGGGTTTTCTGCACTGACTCCATTCCGTACACCAGCAGAAATCTGGTACTCTGGGTTTTTCACGCAACCGGCCGACTCCAGTCTGGACTCCGGCCGGGATGCGCTCCGGGTTTTTTGCAGTGACTCCATTCCGGACTACGGGAGAAATCCGGTCCTCCGGGTTTTCCATACAAGCGGCCGATTCCAGTCATGACAACGGCCGGGCTCCGCCCTGGGTTTTCTGCACTGACTCCATTCTGTACACCGGCAGAAATCCGGTCCTCAGGTTTTCCACTAAATCGCCGACTCCAGTCCGGACTCGCCGAAGTCCGCTCTGCGTTTCCTACACTTACTCCATTCGGGGACTCGGGCAGAAATCCGGTTCTCCGGGTTTTTCTACGCAACCGGCAGACTGCTGTCAAGACTCTGGTCGGACTCCGCTCCAAGTTTTCTACAGTGACTCCATTCTGGACTCGGGCGGAAAACCGGTTCTCCAGGTTTTCCACGCAACCGGCCAACTCCAGTCTGGACTCCGGCAGGGGTCTGCACTGTGTTTTGTCCACTGACTCCATTCTGGACTCCGGGAGAAATCCGGTCGTCCGGGTTTTCCATGCAACCTGCCTACTCCAGTCTGGACTCCGGCCGGGGTCTGCTCCGGGTTTTCTGTAGTGACTCCATTCTGGGCTCAGGGAGAAATCTGGTCCTCCGGGTTTTCCACGCAACCGGCCGTCTGCAGTCTGGACTTCGGCCGTGGTCCTTTCAGTGCTCTCCGATCGGACTCCATTCTGGACTCCGGCAGAAA
Source organism: Muscicapa striata striata (assembly GCA_030060385.1). NCBI lineage: Eukaryota > Metazoa > Chordata > Aves > Passeriformes > Muscicapidae > Muscicapa > Muscicapa striata. Next base: position 5,011 of record JAREIS010001520.1, read on the forward strand.
TCTTGTCCTGCGGGTTTTCCACGCAACCTGCCGACTCCAGTCCGGACTCTGGCCGGGCTCCGCCCTGGGTTTTCTGCACTGACTCCATTCCGGACTTGGGCCGATGTCCGGTTCATCGTTTTTGCACACAACCGGCCAACTCCAGTCTGGACTCCGGCCGGGGATTTGTCCGGGTTTTCTGCACTGACTCCACTCCGAACTCTGGCAGAAATCAGGTGCTCCGAATTTTCTACCCAACCAGACAACTCCATTTAGGACTCTGGTTGGAATCCTCTCCGGGTTTTGTGCAATGACTCTATTCCGGATTCGGGCAGAAATCTGGTTCTCCAGGCTTTCCACGCAACTGGCCGACACCAGTCCGGACTCCGGAGGGGTCCGGTCCTTGTTTTCTTCACTGACTCCATTCATGACACAAGCAGAAATACGGTTCTCTGGGTTTTTCACACAGCCAGCCAACTCCAGTCCGGACTCTGGCCCGGGTGCAATCCATGTTTTCTGGACTGACTCCATTCTGGACACCTGCAGAAATCTGGTCCTCAAGGTTTTCCACATAACTGATCGACTCCAGTCCATGCCCTTGCTGTTTTCCGCTCCGGGTTTTCTGCACTGACTCCATTCTGGACTCCAGCAGAAATCCGGTTTTTCAGGTTTTCTATGCAACTGGCCGACTGCTGTCCGGAGTCCGGCTGGGGTCTGCTCCGAGTTTTCTGTACTGACTCCATTCGGACTCAGGCAGAAGTCCAGTTCTCCGGGTTTTCACGCAACCGCCCGACTCCAGTCTGGACTGAAGCGGGGTCTGCTCGGGTTTTTGAAATGTTGCCATTCGGCTCGGCGGAAATCGGGTGCTCGGTTTTCCACGCAACGGCTGTCTCCAGTCTGGACTCCAGTCAGGGTCCAGTCAGTGCTCTCAGAATGACTCCATTCCGCAATCCGGCCGGAGTCCGCTCCGGTGTTTCTGCACTGACTCCATTTCGGACTCCGGCAGAAATCCGGTTCAGCGGTTTTCCACGAGCGGCCTACTCCTGTCGGACTCCGGCAGAGGTCTGCTCCCGGTTTTCTCCACTGACTCCATTCTGGACTCTGGAAGAAATCCGGTCCTCCTTTTTAGTGCCGCCCGGCTGACTCCAATCGCGACTCTGGTAGAGTCGCTCCAGGTTTTCTGCATGACTCGTTCCTCCGTTCCGGACTCCGGAAAAAATTCACTTTTCGGGTTCTCCACGCACACCAACTCCAGTCTGGACGCGGGGCTGGGGTCCGGTCAGGTTTTTCTGCACTGACTCCATTCGGACTCTGCTTAAAAAATCTGTCTTCCGGGTTTCCACGCAACCTGTCGACTCCACTCCGCCTCTGGCGGGGTCTGCTTGAGTTTCTGCACTGGGCTCCATTCTTCCGCCGGCCGAAATCGGTCCTCGGATTTTCACCGCGACCGTCGAGTCAGTCTGGACTCCGAAGGGATCGGTCCATGTTTTCTGGGTGGACTCCATTCAAAATTACTATGAAATGTATTAGAATTATAAGTAGTAGTAGTTATGCTAAGGCTTAGAAGGCAGCAGTTCATAAGCAGGCCCTGGGAAAACAGGCCTGGGAATGTACTGAGAATTACAAAATATAATTAAAGGATTTAGTAGTGCATATAGAACCCTTTTAGAAACAATTAACAATTTAATGTATAATCAATAATAAATGTTCTGGTGGTGGGAAGACAAGCAAGGGGGGATTAAGGGGGTGGCCTACAGTTTGGAGTAGACAAGCATGTAGAATTTATGACTTTTAGGAATAATATCTACAAGATTTATGTATCTGTATTGTCTTAAAGGATGTGTGTTTCTGCACGTAGACAACTTTGTAAAAAGGTATAAAAACCTGACAAAAATGGGAACTGGTGAGATCTGACTTTGGACGCTAGTCTGCAGGTCTCCGGGCCCTTGAATAAAGCACCGCATAAACTAACTCTGTTAGTTTGTGTTTTGTTTGGGATATCGGGCAACAGTTTGTTGGCAACCCCAGATGGGACTCCGGAGGTGGCTGGGGCGGTTCGCGAGCTGATCCACTCCACGCCGGCACCAGGTGATTTCTGGGGAGAACATCAACCCGTGCCCGACCCCGCGCCTGACGGACGACCAGGAGGTAAGCCCGAAGGTGCTTTATTCCTTTTATTTGGGTAGCCTGCCGATTAAGACAGGACTGCGGTCCTGCACGGAGGCTAAACGGACGTCCTTAAAAAGGTTCTGGAAAAGCCTAGGCGCTGGCCGTCAGACGTAACAGCGATTACGCAGGTTCAGCACTTGCCACCCGCGGCGACGGGAAAGGCAAGGTTTCAGTGGTATTTGTTGTGGTTTTGTTGGTATTTGTTGTTTTGTGCGTGTGTGTACGTGTGTAATGATGCCTTTAAAAACATTTAAAGCTTTAGCGTGTTCTGGAATGGAAGTGCCTGATGATTCACCTTTGGGTTGCTTATTACAGCATTGGAATGCAGGGAATTTTAGTCAAGAACTAAGTAAAAAGAAATTGATTGACTTTTGTAATAATGTGTGGCCTTTATATGAACCCGATGGTATGCAATGGCCTAGGAATGGTACACTGAATCCTGACATTATTACACCTTTGATGCGTTTCCTGCAAAGTAATGAAAAATGGGATGAAATACCGTACCTAGACCTCTTTTATTATTTGAAAGATAAACCGGAGTGGCAAAAGGAGTGTGGGATCATGGTTTTGAAAACATTAAAGGTGGACTGTGAAGGATGTAAGGGATGGCAGAAAGAAAAGGAATGCTCATTTAGATTTTCGGAACCTGAAGAGGATGTTTCTTTGTTGGTAGCCCCTAGTGCCCCTCCGATGGAGGAACGTGACTTTGGAGAAAGTATGCCAGAGGTAGAAAAGGAGGAACGGGAAGCAAAAATAGAAACCGCAGACATACCACGAACCCCCTTATGTGAAAGAACTCGGAGAGGGCGGTGGGAGGTAGGAAGGAAGAAAAAGGAAGAGGGTGCTCATTTAATGGTCCCGCTGCGTGAGGCAGTCAGGCCGCATGGAGAACGAGTCATAGTGAAAGTTCCCTGTTCTCAGAATGATTTGCTAATTTGGAAACAATCAGCGGGTGCATATAGGGAGGATCCTGAACGGACTGCGCGGGTGGTAAAGATGTTAATTAAGACTCAGAATCCAGATTGGAATGATTTACAAGTTTTGTTAGACACAATAATGGATTCTACTGGAAAGGAAATGGTGTTTAAAGCTATGACAGAGAAAGCACGGGAAATGATTAGATTGCGGCTTGTGGATGGTACAGTAAATGATTTAGTACCTAGGGAAGATCCGGAGTGGGATCCCAACTCGACGGGTGGGTCTCGGAGGCTTAAAGCTTATCAGGAGTTATTAACAGAAGGAATCCGGAATGGAATACCAAAAACTCTGAATTGGTCTAAGTTGTATTCGGTCAGGCAGGAGAAAAATGAGTCTCCATCAACCTTTTTAGAACGGCTTAAGGAGACAGCTCGTAGATACACTAATTTGGAAGTTGAAGGAGAATCGGGAAAATTACAGCTAGCATTAATTTTTATGGGGCAGTCCCAGGAAGATATTAGAAAGAAATTACAGAAATTGGAGGGAGAAGATACTCGGAATTTAGACAAACTATTGGAAGTTGCGTGGAAAGTGTACAATAATAGGGAAAAAGAAACGGCCAGGAAACAACAGGCAACCATGTTAGCAGTGTTACAGCGAGCGGCTGGGAATAATATGAGAGGAGGGAGCCGAGGACGTGGACGGGGAGGGGGAAGAGGAATAGTAAGAGGGGAAATGCCAACGGGTGCGGGAGGACTTATGGGTCAATTGAATATGGGGAGAGGGAGAATGCAGCTGGGGATAGATCAATGTGCTTTGTGTAAAAATAGAGGGCATTGGAAAAATGAGTGTCCTCTCAACCAAGGAATGGGTTTTGGGGGAGGAATTATAGCTGGTGGGAATGGAAATCAGGGAATGACGAATAATACAGGTGCCTTCTCGGGAAATCCACAAGGTGTTGCCCAAGCCTTTATGATGGGGAATTATCAAAATTCATCCTGACTAGACAGGGATCTGAAAGTAGTAATGGAAGTGGATGGAAAACCGTTAGAATTTAGAGTAGATACGGGGGCATCATATTCAGCTGTTAACACTAAGCTAGGACCTTTGAGTGATTCTACTATCCAAGTAGTGGGGGTTTCAGGACAAGTTGAGGAACGAACGTTTTTGCGGCCATTAGATATAAAATTTGGGAGGAAAGAATTTGACCATCAATTCTTATACATGCCAAATAGCCCAGAATCACTATTCGGGAGGGATTTATTGTCAATGTTAGAAGCAAAGATAATATTTGAAAAAGGTAGAGTAAGATTAGAATTTCCTGAGGAGAATATTGCTAAGTTGTTTGTAGTGAAAGAAGTAGAAGCAGCAGAAATACCACAAGAAATAGAACAAGCTGTAGTACCATGGGTATGGGAAACAGGAGTACCTGGAAAATCAAAAGCGGCACAACCGGTTGTAATAGAACTAAAGGAAGGAGCCTCCCCAGTAAGGGTAAAACAATATCCTTTGAAATTGGAAGCACGAATAGGAATAGCACCCATGATTGAACAATTTCTTAGCTTGGGAATTTTACAGGAATGTGAGTCAGAATTCAATACTCCAATATTCCCAGTCAGAAAGCCAAATGGTAAGTATAGATTAGTTCAAGATTTAAGAGCAATTAATAATATCACTAAAGATATACACCCAGTAGTAGCTAATCCGTATACATTGTTGACAGCTGTGTCGGAAAAGTTTAAATGGTTCACAGTAATTGATTTGAAAGATGCATTTTTCTGTATCCCCTTGGCACTTGAAAGTAGGAAATACTTTGCCTTTGAGTGGGAGAACCCAGACACGGGACGCAAGAAGCAGCTCACCTGGACGCGTCTACCACAAGGATTTAAAAACTCACCAACCATTTTTGGAAATCAATTGGCTCGAGAGTTAGAAGAATGGAAGACAACTCAGGTAAAAGAATCACCTTTCCTATATGTTCTCCTACAATATGTTGATGACATCTTTATAGCTTCCACAGAAAAGGATGTTTGCCTCAGACTCACTATTGAATTACTCAATATGTTGGGACAAGCTGGATACCGTATCGAAGGAAAAAGCTCAGCTGGTAAGAGCCCAAGTGATTTACCTAGGCTGCGAAATTTCACAAGGGGTGCAGAAGTTAGGGGTCAATCGAATACAAGCAATTTGTACCATACCCACACCACGAAATCCACAAGAGTTAAGATCCTTTTTGGGCATGGTAGGGTGGTGCTGCGCTTGTGGATCCCGGAATTTGGACTAAAAGCAAAACCCCTGTATGAAGCAGCCAAAAGCCCTGTGTTCCAGTGGGGTCAAACACAAGAAAAGGCATTCCAGAGTTTGAAACAAGCCTTAAAGGAAGCCCCAGCACTAGGGTTACCAGATCTTACAAAACCTTTTCAACTATACGTAAATGAGAGACAGAGACTGGCAATAGGGGTTCTCACCCAAAAATTGGGCTCATGGAAACGCCCGGTAGGATACTTCTCAAAGCAGCTAGACTCTGTCAGCGCCGGATGGCCCGGTTGTCTTAGAGCTGTGGCAGCAACAGTGCTCCTAATTCGAGAAGCCAGAAAATTGACTTTGGGGAAAAGGATGGAAGTGTTTGTTCCCCACATGGTCATTGCAGTTTTGGAGCAAAAAGGGGGCATTGGCTCGTCAAGTCGCATGTTACAATACCAGGCACTTCTCCGAGAACAGGATGACATTGAATTAAAAATAACCAATCATCTTAATCCAGCAGAATTTCTTAGGAGCAGCAGCCAGGAAGAAGGAGGCGAATTGACACACGACTGCGTGGAAATCATTGAACAGGTGTATGCCAGCCGGAAAGACCTGAGAGATAAGCCTTTGGAAAATCCGGAATGGGAACTGTTTACAGATGGATCCAGCTTTATGGAGAACGGAACCAGGTATGCGGGATATGCAGTAGTGACTTTGACACAGATAATAGAAGCTCGAGCTTTGACCCCAGGAACTTCAGCCCAGAAAGCCGAGATACAAGCTCTGGTAAGAGCCTTAGAATTGAGTCAAGGGAAAAGAGTAAACATTTGGACTGATTCAAAATATGCCTTTGGAGTAATACATGTACATGGAGCTCTGTGGAAAGAAAGAGGACTGTTAAATTCTCAAGGATCAGAAATTAAGCACAAAGAACAAATATTAGCACTTTTGGAAGCAGTGCATAAACCTCAGGCAGTAGCAGTGATGCATGTAAGAGGACATCGGAATGAAGAAGGAAAAGCGTTCCAAGGAAACCAGTTGGCTGACAGAGTTGCCAAACAGGTCGCCCGAGAGGTATGGACACAATTAGCTTTATTACCAGCACGATCTAATCCTGCTACTTCTTTTCTTGAGCAGAGACCATGGTATACACATGAAGATGAGAAACTTGCCCAATTTCTCCAGGCTCAGAAGAATGAAAAAGGATGGTATGTCACAGCTATAGGTTCAGGTTGTACTGCCGACAAAGGTAATGAAAACAGTTTTAGAAATCGAACATAACAAGTGCCATTGGGGAGCAGACGCATTAGTACAATTTTTAAAACATGAGGTGATTTCCAACCAGATGTTAACAATGGCTAAACGGATTAATGCCATGTGTCCAGTCTGTATTAAAAATAACCCAGTGACACGAAGGCAAATACAACTAGGAAAGTTACAAGTAGGGCCGCAACCAGGAGACTATTGGCAAATAGATTTCTCAGAGCTACCAAGAGCACAAGGGTACCGTTATGTACTGGTGTATGTGTGTACTTTTTCAGGGTGGCCGGAAGCTTTCCCGTGCAGGACTAACCAAGCAAAGGAAGTAATTAAAACCTTACTACGAGAAATTATCCCTAGATTCGGGATCCCATTAGGAATGTCCTCAGATAGGGGGCCTCACTTTGTAGCTGGAGTAGTCCAAGAGGTAGCCAGAGTGTTAGGGATAGATTGGGATCTCCATACACCCTGGAGACCACAATCCAGCAGCCAAGTAGAACAGATGAATCAGACATTAAAAGGGCAGATTAAGAAAATTTGTCAGGAAGCGAAGATACAGTGGCCTCAGGCACTACCTTTAGCCTTGCTAAGGATCAGGATTAAACCTAGAGAAAAGATAGGAGTAAGTCCATACGAAATTTTGTATGGCAAACCATATCATGCTGCAACCTACAAAGGGGACCCTCACTTAGTAGGAGATCAAGTATTGTTGAATTACGTTTTGTCTTTATTTAAAGTCCTTACAGCACTGTGAGGAGCATTGCAGTGGAACCAGCCTCTGCCCTTGGAAAATCCTGTCCATGACATCCAGCCAGGAGATCAAGTATATGTGAAGAACTGGAATACGGAACCCTTGAAAGAAGTATGGGGCGGTCCTCACCAGGTGATCATGACAACCTACACAGCAGTGAAGGTCCAAGGGATCGAAAACTGGATTCACTACACCCGGATCAAGAAGGTCCCATCGAAATGGGAGGTCCAGCCCTTATCAGCAACAAAAATGGTGTTCAAGGCAAAACCTTGACTTTGTTGGTACTAATAATGCAAACATGCTTTGTGCGGGTGGGGGAAGCTTTTGTCAAAATCACTGTGCCTGAACCAAATCTGGTTGTACCTGAGGGAGCAGGAGTAAATTTAACCTGTCTGTTTTTTGACAACCAGAGAGTTGGATTGAGAGAAGTAAATGCAGGCTGGAGACAAAGCACCACGGACCAGGTATTCACCAAAGGGATCATGACATTCTGGGATATGGAACAGCAGAAAGGTAATACCACACTGATGATACCCCATATTGAAGTTAATCAGAGTGGTCAGTTCATATGCGCTGTGCAAATTAGAGAAAGTTTTGACTATGGGTACCTAAATGTAGGAGTTCTTAAAGAAAACACCACCCAGAGTGAGTATCCTGTAGAGGCAATACCCATTACAGTATATATGAAGGAAAATAGAATTACTCGAAGGGCGATAGGGACAGGTGTTCTACAACAATCAGAATTAAGACAGGAAAATTTGATTGTAGGATTAATTCGGGATTTTGCCCAAGTACAAAACGCTACATCTATCACAGCATGTCTACCACTACCAAAGGCAGCAGGGGAACCTATACCTTGGGGAATGATTCCAGTAACAACAATGCCAGCATCATTAAAGAATGTGACTTGGAATTGTAAGGTAGAATTGATAACATATGACGGTTATGTAGATGTTTGTGTACTAAAGGTAGCTAAGAAGGATTGTGAGCGGATGCCTGGGTATTATGGCTGGATAGGAGATCCCAGCTGGACGGGAGGGAAGTGTATGATATCAGACAGCGTAATGGCATCCTGTAGTATAATAAAGGTTAAAGCCAAACTACAAAAACGAGAAGAAGTTTGTCAAAACCTTACTAGTACCACCACTATGAAGGAGTGGCAAGCCATCTGGGGACCCAGTTTATTGGAAACCTATAGTTACATTGGTGAAGTACAATGGTGTATACAGTGGAAAGGAGTAAGAAATCAGACATACCCAGAACCATCCAGAAATAACCATAAGTGGAGAACGGAAGTAAAATCTTTAGAAGAATGGAATTGTACACAAGTCTATACGTGTGATACTCCAGAAGAATTGATTGGATTATTACCAGTGAGAGTGTTGTTGCGTCTAGGTTGTGAGTGCAGGGGATATAATCATAGTATTGTAGGGAAGTTAGAAGGGAAACTTGAAATTGACAAAGTAGATTGCAAAACCATGACAGTAAAAAGCCCTGGGAACCTTGTTTGGGTTATGGGTCATGGACAATGGACCACACACATGCCAGTGGATGGACCAGTCACACAAATTACCCTAGGAATTCCCACTCTTTGTCCCTTTTGGAAGCAGTCTAAATTGACTAAAAAGGAAATGCAGCCACGGGTTAAGCGAGAGGCAAATGAAATAGCAACTGAACTGGGAATAGATGACAATGATGAGTGGCATGAACCTTCCTCGGGAGTGAAATTTGGATGGGTACTAGAATCCCTGTTTGCACCAATTTCTACATATAGAAACCGGGAGATGCTGTACAAATTATTAGGACAAACTGAGAGGTTGGCCGCAGTTACAAAGAAAGGATTTAGGGATCTGAACTTACAGTTACAAGCAACTACTAGAATGACAGTACAGAACAGGATGGCGTTAGATATGTTGTTGTTAAAGGAACATGGGGTGTGTGGATACCTACAGGGCAAAGTTGACCACTGTTGTGTACATATACCGAATGTCACTGAAGAAGTAGAAAAGGACATAAGTCAATTGGAACAAATTGAAACAAAAGTGCATGAAGTGCAGGAAGAAGCTGAACATAATTGGGTAGGAGCACTATTTAGCTCCCTAGGAATCCAGGTCTCTGGTTGGATATCATCGATAATACAGTATGTTATTATGATTGTAATCGTTATTGTGATATGTATAATTGGGTATAGATGTCTTTTAGGAATGATTGCTTGAGAAGGAACTCACACCCGACGAGTGATGAGAGCCCTGACACAGAAAGAAGTAATCTCATCAGCTTCTCGAGAAAGTCCACCAACCTACCTAGAAACCATCACTTAATGAACTGAGTTGAGCATCCTTGCAGAAGATCTGAAGAATGCTCAAAAGGGGGGAGTTGATACCGAATCTGTAAAATTACTATGAAATGTATTAGAATTATAAGTAGTAGTAGTTATGCTAAGGCTTAGAAGGCAGCAGTTCATAAGCAGGCCCTGGGAAAACAGGCCTGGGAATGTACTGAGAATTACAATATAATTAAAGGATTTAGTAGTGCATATAGAACCCTTTTAGAAACACTTAAGATAAGGTTAAAATATAACCAATAATAAATGTTCTGGTGGTGGGAAGACAAGTAAGGGGGATTTAGGGGGGTGGCCTACAGTTTGGAGTAGACAAGCATGTAGAATTTATGACTTTTAGGAATAATATCTACAAGATTTATGTATCTGTATTGTCTTGAAGTGTGTGTGTTTCTGCACGTAGACAACTTTGTGAAAGGTATAAAAACCTGACCAAAAATGGGAACTGGTGAGATCTGACTTTGGACGCTAGTCTGCAGATCTCCGGGCCCTGGAATAAAGCACCGCATAAACTAACTCTGTTAGTTTGTGTTTTGTTTGGGATATCGGGCAACAGTCCTGCAGGGATGGAGCAGCACTGTCCTGAGCCAACTTTCTGCTCTGCCTGGAGACTTGAGCTCAGTCCCCAGCCTCAACTCATTGCCTGCAGAAGGGCTCAAAGGGCTGGCTCTGCATGCATGACAAAACTGTGTCAGAAGACGACTGTACATGAGGGGCTGCAGCAGGGTGGGGCAGATGGGGCCCTCTCACTCTCTTTTCCCTCTCTCTCACTTTCATTCTCATTGTTTACTCCAGATCTGCACTATTTACACATGCCAGGACCAGCACACAATTGTGATACTCCATCACTCACATCTCTGCCTTTATTTCTCTCCTCATTTGTTCTGCCTGGGAACAGCATGGCTGTCCTGTTCTACTCCATTCTCTGTCCTGAAGTTTGCTGTGGGAGTGGGGAGCTTGTGGCTGTGTGTTGTGTCTTGTGAGCCAGCACCTTTGAGAAGGTCCTTGGGAGGAGCTGGGAAATGATGGAAGTGCACTGAGGAAAAAGGAAGGGCTCATAATTCACCACTTGTGAAAGTGTCTTGTAAAAATCTAAGAATGTTTTAGCCATCAGCTTTTGAGTCTAAAGAGTGGAGTGGCTGCTGGAGTGAAGGCTACTGTACCTAAAAGCACAAGAGTTTGCTGACATGTGACTGATGAGAATTCACAACCAACCACCACTCCCTGTACTCCTGGGTTGTCTGAGTGAAGCACTGATCAGCAAGAGCTGTCTCTTTTCCTGGTGTGTACAAGCAGGAATTGGGAGCTCAAAAAATCCTACTGGACCTCCCCATTCTGGAGAAGCCTTTGATAGAGCTGCTGAAGGGAGTGTCCTTCTCTCAAAGCCTTTTAGCTACAGACTTGAAGTCTTAAGATGAGAAAACAGGAATGACATAGAGCATGTATTTACCTGCAGTACCCCCTGGTTTGAATGATCTTAGTTAAGAAAATGTGTTTTTAACCATTGCCACTTCAGAAATGCTGCTTTTTCAGGATGGGAGGAAATCCTGATCCAGATCATAGATTAATGAACGGGTAAATTCGTTATAGTTGCAGAAACAGCCTCTGGCTTCTGACTTTACTTTACTTTCTGTGATGAGCAAGAAGAAGCGAATTGGTCACCAGCAATTCTCCAGTCACGTCCAGCCAGCAGCTGGAGGCCTCTCTTCTTCCTGGGTGCTGCCTTCCACATCCCTTTTTACTTTGAACATGTCTCCAAGTGTCGGCTCCATTTCCCCCTGCAGCCGTGAGGTGCACCAGAAAGACAAAATCCAGAGTTTCACCATCCCAGAGACTGCCAGGGAACAGAAGGAGATTCCCAATGCAAATGGGAAGAAAAATGAATTGGGAAGGCTGAAGCAGCCCCATCCTTTGGATTTCGATGAAGGTATTAATATGCTGCTTTTCCTAACTCCTCTATGGAGAACTGTGGTGTAAAGATTTGGTTATTAACAGAAGCTTCTGCCCAAATTAGGCCACAAGTGAGATGCTTTTCACTTGTACAGATGTTAACAGTAAATGCAAACTAGGGAGCTACAAAGGAATAAAGGAAGAGAGATGGGGTTTGGGGAAGAGAGAGACATTAAGTGTGAAGATATCACCAGCACATGGATTCTCTGTCGTCCAGCCAGTCCTTCTTCAGCTTTGGTCTTTGTGGGGGTTGGGGTTTTGTTCCTTTAATGTATGAGTTTGGAGAATTTTTTCCCATTGTAATGCTAACAAAACCTGCCGGCTGTGCCCAGGGTTTGTGATGGCCCTGGACAGGCGGGTGGGTGGGACCGGAGCTGCTCGGAGGACCGCGGGGGCTTCTGGGCAGGGCTACCCAGAGGAGCGTGCGGGCTGGGGCAGGGGCACTGCTGTTTCCAGCGAGAGAGGAGTGAGGAGGCACCCCCTGGGCCCACACCGCACGTGGGAGAGAGGCAGACAGCCAGACCCTGCTGCAATCAGCTGTCCTGCTACCTCGGAGGCACTGCTGACCACCAAAGACCAAACGCCTCTTGCCTTTTGGGAATACAGCTGATCTCTGGACACAACAGTGAGCGAGGAGCTGCTCCCACCTGAGCCAGCCCGGCCCCGGCTGCTTCCCCCCCTCCACCTCCCTCGCTCCCGCCTGCCCTGCGGCACGTGTTACAGCCCCGGGGACGGACACAGACCGAGTGTGTCCGCGTCTAAAGAAAGGACTAGAACTGGGTTATTTTCTTCTGGTTTTTTTGTCGGTAATTTTTTAATAACTGTTGTTGTTTTCTACTTGTGCTGTTAGTTAGAGTAGTAAAGAGCTGTTACTTTTACCTCCTTATCTCTGCCTTGAGTCCTTGATTTGAAACAATTATAACACTCGGAGGGGGGTGAAATTGATTTCTCTATTTCAAAGGGAAACTTCTGCCTTTTATTGGCAGAACCCTGTCCTAAAACTAGGGATGCTGCCCCAGAGCCTGCCCCTGTCCCAGAGACTAGAGATGCTGCCCCAGAGCCTGGTGTTGCCCCACAGCCCACTGCAGAAATGAACCAGCCAGAGTGGGTGGGGGTTCTAGTGAAGGAGATACGGGACATGGGCCAGGTGTTGAAGGAGCACCTTTCCCCAGCTAGTGAGAAACCCTCCCCCTGCCCTGAAGAGGGAGAGTCTGATGGTGCTGCAGTGGAACTTGTAGATGTTACATCTGTCCAGGTTCCAGCTGGACCACAGGGGCAGCCACAGCCAGCAGCAGTTGCCCCTGTGGAAACTAGGAAATCTAAGATTGAAACAAGGCACCTAGATAATGGGGATCAGCCAGGAGGGTCCTCACAATCAGCAAGGGAGCCAGAGGTTGAGATTGTCACCGAGTCTCTCTCATATGACACTCTCCGTAACCTGCGAAAAGACATTGTGCGACGGGGCCGTGAGCCTTTTACAACCTGGTTACTTCGTGTCTGGGACCTTATGGGAACAGGTGTACAACTGGATGGCACTGAGGCCAGGAATTTGGGATCCTTGTCCCAGGACTCAGGTGTGGATCAGACATTCGTAAGGGAGGAAGGCCTCCTTTCCCTCTGGGAACGGTTTCTAATGAGTGTGAGAGAGAAGTTTAGCCACAAAGAGAGAATGCAGGAGCACCACCATAGAATGCGCTGGAAGACCATTGAGGAAGGGATCCAGCAACTGAGGGAAGTGCAGTATTAGAGGTACTCTTTGGGATGGATGGACAGCATGACAATGACCCTGACAAGGTCAGGTGCACAGGGCAGATGTTGTGGGATCTGGCAACCCTGGGGCCATCTGAATTTACTACCTACATTGCACTGATTAAGGCTGATGACCACCGAGAGACAGTGGGTTCTGTTGCCAGCAAGCTCAGAAATTTTGACAGTATGATTAATGGCCCAATGCAGGCCAAGGTCTCTGCTGTGGCCAGGGACCTCCAACAGGTCCAAGAGGAGATGAAGGGGATGAGAGGGTTGAAAGGAGAGGTGAGGGAGATTGTAAGGGAGGAGATAAGGAAGATCAATGCAGCACCAGTACGAGTCACAGGCCCCAAATCTCACACCCAACGCCCCCCAGCTAGGGACAGAGGATACACCTCACGAACTGACCTGTGGTTCTTCCTGCGAGACCATGGAGAAGACATGGAAAAATGGGATGGGAAACCCATTTCTGTCCTGGCAGCACGGGTGCATCAGCTCAGGGAGGGAAATGCCAGCCGAGGGAACAGCGCTAAAATGAAGGTAGCCTCGACCTCCCACAACCAAGGTGCAGGGTACTACAGAAGGGAGGATGATCTGTCAGATCCCCTGGAAGGGACCTCCACTATGTATGCCCAGGAAGGAAATAATAACCAGGGCTAGAGGGGCCCTGCCTCTAGCCAGGGAGAGGCATGGGATAACAGGATCTACTGGGTAGTGTGGGTGCGATGGCCTGGCACATCAAAGCCACAGAAACATAGAATGTTAGTTGATACTGGTTCACAATGCACCCTGATACCATCAGAACATGTGGGGAAGGTACCTGTTTCCATTGTTGGGGTGACAGGGGGATCACAGGAATTTACTTTGCTGGAAGCTGAGATTAGCCTGACAGGAAAGGGGTGGCAGAAACATCCGATTGTGACTGGCCCAGGGGCACCGTGCATTCTAGGCATAGACTTCCTCAGGAATGGCTACTACAAAGATCCAAAGGGACTCAGGTGGGCTTTTGGAATAGCTGCTGTAGCGGCAGAGAGCATTAAGCAGTTGAACACCTTGCCTGGACTGTCAGAAAATCCATCTGCAGTGGGACTCCTGAAAGTGACAGAGCAACAGGTACCAATTGCCACCATGACAGTGCACCGCCGGCAGTACCGGACAAATCGAGATGCTGTGATCCCCATCCCAAGATGATCCGTGAGCTGGAGAGCCAAGGGGTGGTCAGCAAAACCCACTCACCCTTCAACAGCCCCATCTGGCCTGTGCACAAGTCTGAGGGGGAATGGAGATTGACTGTGGACTACAGGGCATTGAATGAAGTGACTCCACCGCTGAGCGCAGCCGTGCCGGACATGCTGGAACTGCAGTACGAGCTGGAGTCCAAGGCAGCGAAGTGGTATGCCACCATTGACATTGCCAATGCATTTTTCTCCATTCCTTTGGCAGCAGAGTGCAGGCCTCAGTTTGCTTTCACCTGGAGGGGTGTGCAGTACACCTGGAACCGACTGCCCCAGGGGTGGAAACACAGCCCCACCATCTGCCACGGGCTGATCCAGGCTGCACTGGAAAAGGGTGAGGCCCCAGAACATTTGCAATACATTGATGACATCATTGTGTGAGGGAACACGGCAACAGAGGTATTTGAGAAGGGAGAGAAAATCATCCAGATTTTGCTGGAAGCTGGCTTCGCCATCAAGAAAAGCAAAGTCAAAGGACCTGCCCGAGAGATCCAGTTCCTGGGAGTGAAGTGGCAAGATGGACAGCGCCAGGTCCCCACTGAGGTCATTAATAAGATCACTGCAATGTCAGCACCAACAAGCAAGAAGGAAACACAAGCTTTCCTAGGTGCCATAGGCTTTTGGAGAATGCATATCCCTGAGTACAGCCAGATTGTGAGCCCTCTCTACCTGGTCACCCGCAAGAAGAACCATTTCCACTGGGGCCCTGAACAGCAGCAAGCCTTTGCCCAGATCAAACAGGAGATCGCTCATGCTGTAGCCCTTGGCCCAGTTAGGACAGGACCAGAGGTAAAGAATGTTCTCTACTCTGCAGCCGGGAACCATGGTCTGTCCTGGAGCCTTTGGCAGAAGGTGCCTGGTGAGACTCGAGGCCGACCCCTGGGATTCTGGAGCAGGAGTTACAGAGGGTCTGAAGCCAATTACACTCCGACGGAGAAGGAAATCTTGGCTGCCTATGAAGGAGTTCAAGCTGCCTCAGAGGTAATTGGCACAGAAGCACAACTTCTCCTGGCACCCCGACTGCCACTGCTGGGGTGGATGTTCAAAGGAAAGGTTCCCTCTACCCACCATGCCACCGACACCACATGGAGCAAGTGGATTGCCCTCATCACGCAGCGCGCCCGTATTGGTAACCCAAATCGCCCTGGGATTTTGGAGATAATTACAAACTGGCCAGAAGGTGAAGATTTTGGTCTCGCTGAGGAGGAGGAGCAGAAGCAAGTGACCCGGGCTGAAGAAGCTCCACCGTACAACCAGCTGCCAGCAGATGAAACGTGCTACGCTCTTTTCACCGACGGTTCCTGTCGCATCGTGGGAATGAATCGGAAGTGGAAAGCAGCCGTATGGAGCCCCACACGACAGGTTGCACAAGCTACCGAAGGAGAAGGTGGATCAAGCCAACTTGCTGAACTCAAAGCTGTTCAGCTGGCCTTGGACATTGCTGAGAGAGAGAAATGGCCAAAGCTCTACCTTTACACTGATTCATGGATGGTAGCAAATGCTCTGTGAGCTGGCTGGAGGGTGGAAAAAGGCTGACTGGCAACATAGAGGAAAGCCAATCTGGGCTGCTGATGAGTGGAAAGACATTGCCACTCGGAGAGAGAAGCTACCTGTGAAAGTCCGTCATGTGGATGCCCATGTTCCCAAGAGTCGGGCTAGTGAAGAACACCAGCACAACGAGCGGGTAGATCAGGCTGCACAGACAGAGGTGTCAAAGATAGACTTAGATTGGGAGCACAAGGGAGAATTGTTCCTGGCTCGATGGGCCCATGATGCCTCAGGTCATCAGGGCAGAGACGCCACCTATAAGTGGGCATGAGACCGAGGGGTGGATCTAACCATGGACAGTATTTCCCAGGTTATCCATGACTGTGAGACGTGTGCTGCCATCAAGCAAGCCAAGT
>JAREIS010001521.1:0-16752 GCA_030060385.1 Muscicapa striata striata
GAGACAGCTGTCAATCATCACCAGAGACAGCTGTCAATCACCGCCACAGACAGCTGTCAATCATCGCCAGAGACAGCTGTCAATCATTGATGGAGATAGCTGTCAATCACTGCCGAGACAGCTGTCAATCACAGCCTGAGGCAGCTGTCAATCATCGCCAGAGACAGCTGTCAATCATTGAGATAGCTGTCAATCACCACTGAGACAGCTGTCAATCACAGCCTGAAAGAGATGTCAATCACTGCTACAGACAGCTGTCAATCACTGCCCGAGATGGCTGTCAATCATCACCCGAAACAGCTGTCAATCATCGCCAGAGACAGCTGTCAATCATTGATGGAGACAGCTGTCAATCATTGATGGAGACAGCTGTCAATCAGAACCGGCAGCTGTCAATCATCACACTGCACTGACTGTCATGAGTACCTGTCAATCAATCATCGCTGGCAGCTGTCAATCACTATTGATAACTGCCAAGGACAGCTGCCAATCATCACCAACAGCTGCCAATCATCGCGGCCGGCCCTGTGTCACCAGGACTGACAGCTGTCAATCACCAGCGCTGACAGCTGTCAATCAACAGCCTCGGGAGCCGCCGCTCGCCCCCCTCCCCTCCCCCCGGCACGTTGGACGTGCCGGCAGGTGATTGACAGCTGTCAATCATCCCCCTCCCGCCTGCGCGCCCGCGGGTGATTGATTGACAGCTGTCACTCAGGGGAGACCCCGCCCCCTCCCATGTAACTTAATGCAAACACGAGAGTATTTATGAGAGCCCGAGGCTGCTGCGCCGGGACCCCAAAACGGGACCCCAAAAATACACGGGAACCCCAAAAATCCTGGGGAACCCCAAACCGGGAACCCCAAAATCCCCGGGAACCCCCAAATCCCTGGGAACCCCCAAATATCCCCGGGACCCCCAAAATCTCCGGGAACCCCAAACCGGGAACCCCAAACCGGGAACCCCAAAATCTCCGGGAACCCCAAAATCCTGGGGAACCCCAAAAATCCCCGGGAACCCCAAAATCCCCGGGAACCCCCAAATCCCTGGGAACCCCAAAATCCCCGGGAACCCCAAACCGGGACCCCCAAAAATCCCCGGGAACCCCAAAAATTCCCGGGAACCCCAAAATCCCCGGGAACCTCCAAAAATCCCCAGGAACCCCAAAATCCCCGGGAACCCCAAAATCCTGGGGAACCCCAAACCGGCAACCCAAAAATCCCCGGGAACTCCAAATATTCCCAGGAACCCCAAAATCGTGGGGAACCCCAAAATCCCCGGGAATCCTAAAATCTCCGGGAACCCCAAAATCCTGGGGAACCCCAAACCGGGACCCTCAAAATCCCCGGGAACCCCAAAAATCCCCGGGAACCTCCAAAATCCCCGGGACCCCCAAAAATCCCCGGGAACCCCAAAATCCTGGGGAACCCCAAATATTCCCAGGAACCCCAAAATCCCCGGGAACCCCAAAATCCCCGGGAACCCCAAAATCCCTGGGAACCCCAAATATCCCCAAGAACCCCAAAATCTTGGGAACCCCAAAAATCCCCGGGAACCCCAAACCGGGACCCCCAGAAATCCCCGGGACCCCCAAAATCCCTGGGAACCCCAAAATCCCCAGGAGCCCCAAATATTCCCAGGAACCCCAAAATCCCCGGGAACCCCAAACCGGGACCCCCAAAAATCCCCGGGATCCCCAAATATTCCCAGGAACCCCAAAATCCTGGGGAAACCTAAACCGGGACCCCAAAAATCCCGGGGAACCCCAAAAATCCCTGGGAACCCCAAAATCCCTGGGAACCCCAAAATCCCCGGAAACCCCAAAATCCTGGGAACCCCAAAAATCCCCGGGAACCCCAAAATCCCTGGGAACCCCAAACCGGGAACCCCAAAAATCCCCGGGAACCCCAAATTTCCCCTGGAGCCCCCCCCAACCCCCCAAAATCCCCCCTAGACCCCCCCAAACTCCCGCGGGGCCACCAGGAGGCGGCGGCGCCGGGGCGGGGCCTCTCCCGGCCACGCCCCTCCCCCACCCAGGCCCCGCCCCCTTTTCTCACCTGCGGGGGCGGGGCCGGAGCGGCTGCGGCGGCCGCGGGTGAGCGGGGCCGGAGATTTGGGGGAAATTTGGGGAAATTTGGGGGAATTTGGGGGAATTTTGGGGGAATTTTGGGGGGTTTCAGGAATTTTGGGGGGGTCGGGAGGTTTGGGGGTGACCAAGGAGGGGCTCGGGGGGGGGTTTGGGGACGCAGGTTTGGGGTGGGGGAGGGGCAAAGTCCGGCCGAGGGCAAAGTCTGGTTTTTGGGAGGGGGGGGAGGGGAGGAACTGCGGCTCCTGGGGACCCCAAAAACGGCCCGGGAGACCCCAAAATATCCCGGGGATTCCCCTAAAGACCCCAAAATATCCTGGGAATTCCAGCCCCAAAATCCTGGGAATTTTATGACTCAAACCCCGGGAATTCTGGCTCCAAAAACCTGGAAATTTTGGCCTCAAAATCCTGGAATACCCAGCCCGAAACCCCGGGAATTTCAGCCCTGAAAATCTGGGAAATCCAGGCCCAAAATCTGGGAATTCCAGGCCCAAAGTCTGGGAATTCCAGCCCCAAAAACTGGGAATTTCAGCCCCAAAATCTGGGAATTCCAGCCCTCAAAATTCGGGAATTTCAGCCCAAAAATCCCGGGAATTCCAGCCCTCAAAATCTGGGAATTTCAGCCCAAAAATCCCGGGAATTCCAGCCCCAAAATTCGGGAATTTCAGCCCAAAAATCCCGGGAATTCCAGCCCTCAAAATCTGGGAATTTCAGCCCAAAAATCCCGGGAATTCCAGGCCTCAAAATTCAGGAATTTCAGCCCAAAAATCCCTGGAATTCCAGCCCTCAAAATCTGGGAATTTCAGCCCAAAAATCCCTGGAATTCCAGCCCCAAAAACTCGGGAATTTCAGCCCTGAAGATCTGGGAATTCCAGGCCCAAAATCTGAGAATTCCAGCCCCAAAAATCTGGGAATTCCAGCCCAAAAATCCCGGGAATTCCAGCCCTCAAAATCTGGGAATTCCAGCCCAAAAATTCCTGGAATTCCAGCCCACAAAATTCTGGAATTTCAGCCCAAAAATCCCGGGAATTCCAGCCCTCAAAATCTGGGAATTCCAGCCCAAAAATCCCGGGAATTCCAGGCCTCAAAATTCGGGAATTTCAGCCCAAAAATCCCGGGAATTCCAGCCCTCAAAATTCGGGAATTTCAGCCCAAAAATCCCGGGAATTCCAGCCCTCAAAATCTGGGAATTCCAGCCCAAAAATCCCGGGAATTCCAGGCCTCAAAATTCGGGAATTCCAGCCCAAAAATCCCGGGAATTCCAGCCCCAAAAATCTGGGAATTTAGCGCAAAAATCCGGGGAATTCCAGCCCTCAAAATTCGGGAATTTCAGCCCAAAAATCCCGGGAATTTCCGCCCTCAAAATCTGGGAATTTCAGCCCAAAAATCCCGGGAATTCCAGCCCCAAAATCTGGGAACTTCAGCCCAAAAATCCCGGGAATTCCTGCCCTCAAAAATCGGGAATTTCAGCCCAAAAATCCCGGGAATTCCAGCCCTCAAAAATCGGGAATTTCAGCCCTCAAAATCTGGGAATTCCAGCCCAAAAATCCAGGAATTCCAGTCCTCAAAATTCGGGAATTTCAGCCCAAAAATCCTGGGAATTCCAGCCCTCAAAATTCGGGAATTTCAGCCCAAAAATCCCGAGAATTCCAGCCCTCAAAATTCGGGAATTTCAGCCATAAAAAAAAAAGAAAAAAAAAAACCCCAAAACTGAGAACTCCGGCCCCTCCCCACCCCTCTCAGGACCCCCAAAATCCCTCCCGGTTGCCATGGAGACGCTCAGACGCTGCTTCGGAGTGCGGGTAAAGCTCCCCTCCCCCTCCCCCTCCCCCTCCCCAAAAATTTGGGGGGGTCTGGAACCCCCTCCCTCAAAAAGGAGAGGTCCGGATACCCCCCCAAAAAAACCCGATTTTGGGGTTCCCCCCCCAATTTTGGGGTTCCCCCCCCGATTTTGGGGTCCTCCCCCCAATTTTGGGGTTCCCCCCCCAATTTTGGGGTTCCCCCCCCAATTTTGGGGTTCCCCCCCCAATTTTGGGGTCCCCCCAGGATTTTGGCGTCCCCCTCCCCCAATTCTGGGGTCCCCCCCCCAATTTTGGGGTTCCCCCCCAGATTTTGGCGTCCCCCTCCCCCAATTTTGGGGTTCCCCCTCCAATTCTGGGGGTCCCCTCCCCCAGTTTTGGGGTTCCCCCCCAATTTTGGGGTCGTCCCCCCCCAATTTTGGGGTTCCCTCCCAATTTTGGGGGTCCCCCCACCCGAATTTTGGCGTCCCCCTCCCCCAATTTTTAGGTCCCCCCCCAATTTTGGGGTCCCCTCCCCCCGATTTTGGGGTCCCCCCCAATTTTGGGGTTCCCTCCCCCAATTTGGGGTTCCCCCCTTAATTTTGGGGTTCCCCCCCCCAATTTTGGGGTTCCCCTCCCCCAATTTTGGGGTTCCCTCCCCCAATTTTGGGGTCCCCTCCCCCAATTTTGGGGTTCCCCCCCCAATTTTGGGTTCCCCCCCCCGATTTTGGGGTTCCCCCCCAATTTTGGGGTTCCCCCCCCAATTTTGGGGTCCCCCCCCAATTTTGGGGATTTTGGGGACCCCCTCCCCAAATTTGGGCCCCCCCTGAGCGGCTCCGCAGCCCCCCGGGGGGGGCCCCGTGTCCTATTCCCGGCACAGGGGGGAGGGGGAGGGGGAGGGGGAGGGGGCGGAGCCGATGCTGCGGCTGCCCCGCCCCCGCGCCGGCCCCGCCCCCCGCCCCGGCCGTGGCTCCACCCCCTGGCGGCGCCGGCGCTGGGAGCGGCCGCGGGATTCCTGCTGGGTACGGGAGATCCCAGTTCAGCCCAGTTCAGACCAGTTCATCCCAGTTCATCCCAGTTCCATCCCAGTTCAATCCCAGTTCATCCCAGTTCATCCCAGTTCCATCCCAGTTCATCCCAGTTCATCCCAGTTCCATCCCAGTTCATCCCAGTTCATCCCAGTTCCATCCCAGTTCCATCCCAGTTCATCCCAGTTCATCCCAGTTCCATCCCAGTGTGCCCCAGTTCCATCCCAGTTCATCCCAGTTCCATCCCAGTTCATCCCAGTTCCGTCCCAGTTCATCCCAGTTCCATCCCAGTTCATCCCAGTTCATCCCAGTTCCATCCCAGTGCATCCCAGTTCATCCCAGTTCATCCCAGTTCCATCCCAGTTCCATCCCAGTTCATCCCAGTCCATCCCAGTTCATCCCAGTTCCATCCCAGTTCATCCCAGTTCATCCCAGTTCCATCCCAGTTCCATCCCAGTTCATCCCAGTTCCATCCCAGTTCATCCCAGTTCAGCCCAGTTCATCCCAGTGCATCCCAGTTCCGTTCCAGTTCCATCCCAGTTCCATCCCAGTTCATCCCAGTTCGTCCCAGTTCCATCCCAGTTCCATCCCAGTTCCATCCCAGTTCCATCCCAGTCCATCCCAGTTCCATCCCAGCTCATCCCAGTTCATCCCAGTGTCCCCAGTTCCTTCCCAGTGCCCCCAGTTCCATCCCAGTATCCCCCAGTGCCCCCCAGTGCCCCCAGTATCCCCCCAATATCCCCCAGTGCCCCCCAGTCCATCCCAGTTCCCTTCCAGTTCCCTCCCAGTCCATCCCAGTATCCCCCAGTGCCCCCCAGTCCATCCCAGTTCCATCCCAGTTCCATCCCAGTTCCATTGTAACCCCCCCAATTTCCCTCCCTGTACCCCCAGTTCATCCCAGTTCCATCCCAGTGCCCCCACAGTCCCTCCCAGTGCCCCCCAGTTCCCTCCCAGTTCATCCCAGTTCCCTCCCAGTACATCCCAGTATCCCCCAGTGCCCCCCAGTCCATCCCAGTATCCCCCAGTTCCATCCCAGTTCCATTGTAAGCCCCCCAATTTCCTACCCTGTACCCCCCAGTTCATCCTAATTCCATCCCAGTTCCCTCCCAGTTCCATCCCAGTTCCCTGCCAGTTCATCCCAGTTCATCCCAGTTCCATCCCAGTTCATCCCAGTTCCCTCCCAGTGCCCCCAGTTCCTCCCAGTGCCCCCAGTTCCCTCCCAGTGCCCCTCAGTTCCATCCCAGTTCCCCCAGTTCCATCCCAGTGCCCCCCAGTGCCCTCCAGTTCCCTCCCAGTCCATCCCAGTGCCCCCCAGTTCAATCCCAGTATCACCCAGTTCCATCCCAGTTCCATTGTAACCCCCCCAATTTCCCACCCCGTACCCCCCAGTCCATCCCAGTATCCCCCAGTTCCATCCCAGTCCATCCCAGTTCCCTCCCAGTTCCATCCCAGTGCCCCCAGTTCCCTCCCAGTTCCATCCCAGTATCCCCCAGTTCCCTCCCAGTTCCATCCCAGTCCATCCCAGTTCCCTCCCAGTCCATCCCAGTACCCCCCAGTTCGGCTCTGACCGCTGGGCTCCGGCCCCGCCCGCAGGGCTGCTGCTGGCCGGGATTGGTCACTCCCCGCGCGGGGGCGGGGCCGTGGGGGCAGGGCCGGGGCCCGCAGGCTCCGCCCCCGATGGGGTTTGGGGCGGGGCCAGCGCGGAGGCTCCGCCCCCCCGGCCCCGCCTGCGGGAGCTGCTGCGGCGCCACCTGGCGGACGAGAGGGTGGAGGCGTGGCTCAGGTGAGTGACCACTGACCACTGCTGACCACTGACCAGTACTGACCATTATAGACCGGTACTGACCATTACTGACCGTTACTGACCGTTACTGACCGTTACTGACCAGTACTGACCGTTACTGACCAGTACTGACCACTGACTGCTGCGGCGCCACCTGGCGGACGAGAGGGTGGAGGCGTGGCTCAGGTGAGTGACCACTGACCGCTACTGACCACTGACCGGTACTGACCATTACTGACCGTTACTGACCAGTACTGACCATTACTGACCGTTACTGACCGTTACTGACCGTTACTGACCGGTACTGACCAGTACTGACCAGTACTGACCAGTACTGACCACTGACTGCTGTGGCGCCACCTGGCGGACGAGAGGGTGGAGGCGTGGCTCAGGTGAGTGACCACTGACCACTGACCAGTACTGACCATTATAGACCATTACTGACCAGTACTGCCCATTACTGCCTGTTACTGACCGTTACTGACCACTGACCAGTACTGACCATTATAGACCGTTACTGACCATTACTGACCGTTACTGACCAGTACTGACCGTTACTGACCAGTACTGACCACTGACTGCTGCGGCGCCACCTGGCGGACGAGAGGGTGGAGGCGTGGCTCAGGTGAGTGACCACTGACCACTGACCAGTACTGACCATTATAGACCGTTACTGACCGTTACTGACCGTTACTGACCGGTACTGACCAGTACTGACCAGTACTGACCAGTACTGACCACTGGCTGCTGCGGCGCCACCTGGCGGACGAGAGGGTGGAGGCGTGGGTCAGGTGAGTGACCACTGACCGCTGCTGACCACTGACCAGTACTGACCATTATAGACCGTTACAGACCAGTACTGGCCATTATTGGTTGGGTGACCTTTGACCTCTGGCCTCTGACCAGGGGTGAGGTCACTCTGCGCTGGGTGGGGCCCGAGGGGGAGGAGCTCGAGCGGCTCCCGCTGGACCCCGAAGCTTTCTGTGCCTGGAGCGCGTCCGGCAACGCCACGGTGAGTGACCACTGACCGCTGACTGACCACTGACCGTCACTGACCATCACTGACCACTACTGACCATCACTTGACCCCTGACATCTATTCTGCCTGACTCATGCACTGCCACTCACTGACCTCACTGACCTACTGACCTCACTGACCATCACTGACCATACTGATACTGACCGCTCACTGACCTCATCCTCACTGACCATACTGACTATCACTGACCATCACTGATACCTCACTGACTCATCACTGACCCATCACTGACCTACTCTACTGCCACTCACTGACCTCACTGACCTCACTGACCTCACTGACCATCACTGACCATCACTGATCCATCACTGACCATCACTGCATCACTGACCATCACTGACTCGCATCACTGTACACTCACTGACCATCACTGACCTCACTGACCATCACTGACCATCACTGACCACTCACTGCACTGCACTGACTATCACTGACCATCACTGACCTCACTGCACTGCCATCACTGACCATCACTGACCCACTCACTGCTACCCTCACTGACTACCACTCACTGACCATCACTTGACCTCACTCGACCTATCACTGACCATCACTGCCTCACTGACCATCACTGACCTCACTGCTCACACTCACTGACCATCACTGCCATCACTGACCATCACTGACCCTCACTGACCTCACTGACCTCACTGACCATCACTGCACCCCTACTGACCTGCCTACTGACTCTCATCACTGCCCACTGACCCCAGACCATCACTGACCTCACTGACCCTCACTCACCATCCACTGATCATCACTGACCTACACCATCTATCACTGACCATCACTGACCCATCACTGACCACATCACACCATCACTGACCATCACTGACATCATGACCATCACTGCCATCACTGACCCTGACACATCCTCACTGACCATACACTGACCCATCACTGACCATCACTGCCCTTCACTGACTCACTGACCTACATCCTGACCGTCACTGACCATCAGCCTCATGCACCTCTACTGACCTCACTGACCCTCACTGACATGCTCATGCTATCACTGACCATCACTGACCATCACTGACCTCACTGACCTCACTGCCATCACTGACCATACTTGACCTCATCACTGACCCTCCATACATACCTCACTCCTGCCCTCACTGACCATCACCCATCACGCCATAATCATCCATCACTCATCACTGATCATCACTGACATCCTGACATCACTGCCCTATCACTGCCCTCACTGACCCTCATGCCTCCTTTACTCACGACATCACTGACATCACTGCCCATCACAGATCACTGACCATGCTACTGACCTCACTGACCACTCACTGACCTCACTGACCTCACTGACCATCCTGACCTTCACTGACCATCACTGACCATCACTGACCATCACTGACCATCACTGACCATCACTGACCATCACTGACCATCACTGACCATCACTGACCATCACTGACCATCACTGACCATCACTGACCATCACTGACCATCACTGACCATCACTGACCATCACTGACCATCACTGACCATCACTGACCATCACTGACCATCACTGACCCTCACTGACCATCACTGACCATCACTGACCCTCACTGACTCCTGACCCCACTGCCACACTGCCATCACTGACCTCACTGACCCTCACTGACTCACTGACCTCACTGACCTCACCTGACTCCGACATCACTGACCTCACGACCCCATGCCCTCACTGATTGCCATCACAGCCCTCACGCCATCACTGACCATCACTGACCCTCACTGCCAACCCTCACTGACCTCACTGAGCCTCACTGACCATCACTGACCATCACGCCTCACTGACCTCAGCCCCAGCCTCACTGACCATCACTGCCTCTGACCCCCAGCCCTCACTGACCCATCCTGCCCTCATGACCTCACCCACTGCCTCACGACCATCACGCCATCACTGCCTCACTGACCTCACGACCTCACTGACCCTCACGACCTCCGCCATCACTGCCCTCCTGCCATACCAGCCTCACCAGCATCATCGACCCCGCCATCACGACCATCACTGACCCAGCTCACTTCCGCCACACGCATCAGCCTCATAATACCCAGCTCCTGTCCGACCTCCGCGCGGGGTGTCACCCCGCGGTCACGTGATGCTGCTGCGGCTGGGGCGGGGCGGCCCCGCCCCAGCGGGTGAGGGGAGAAGGAGCCCCAAAAGTGGGGGGTGGGGAGGAAAGGGGACCCCGATCCCAAATTTGGGGGTGGGGGAGGAAAGGGGACGATCCCAAATTTAGGGGTGGGGGAGGGGAAAGGGGACCCCGATCCCAAATTTAGGGATGGGGAGGGGAAAGGGGACCCCGATCCCAAATTTGGGGGTGGGGGAGGGAAAGGGGACCCCAATCCCAAATTTGGGGGGGGAGAGGAAAGGGGACCCCGATCCCAAATTTGGGGATGGGGGGGAGGGAAAGGGGACCCCGATCCCAAATTTGGGGGTGGGGGAGGAAAGGGACCCCGATCCCAAATTTAGGGGTGGGGGAGGGGAAAGGGGACCCCGATCCCAAATTTGGGGATGGGGGAGGGAAAGGGGACCCCGATCCCAAATTTGGGGATGGGGGAGGGGAATTTAGGGGGTGGGGGAGGGGAGGACCCTGATCCCAAATTTGGGGGTGGGGAGGAAAGGGGACCCCGATCCCAAATTTGGGGTGGGGGAGGGGAAAGGACCCCGATCCCAAGCCCAGGGGTGGGGGAGGGAAAGGGGACCCCGATCCCAAATTTGGGGGGTGGGGAGGGGAAGGGGACCCCGATCCCAAATTTGGGGATGGGGGAGGGAAAGGGGACCCCGATCCCCAAATTTAGGGATGGGGAGAGGGAAAGGGGACCCGATCCCAAATTTGGGGTGGGGGAGGGAAAGGGACCCCGATCCCAAATTTAGGGGTGGGGAGGAGAGGACCCCAAATCCCAAATTTAGGGGTGGGGGGGAGGGGAAAGGGGACCCCGATCCCAAATTTAGGGGTGGGGAGGAAAGGGGGACCCGATCCCAAATTTAGGGGTGGGGGAGGAAGAGGGGACCCGATCCCAAATTTAGGGGTGGGGGAGGGGAAGGGGACCCCGATCCCAAATTTGGGGCAGAGGGGAGGAAAAGGGGACCCGATCCCAAATTTGGGATGGGGAGGGGAAAGAGACCCCGATCCCAAATTTAGGGATGGGGAGGGGAAATGAGACCCCGATCCCAAATTTAGGGGTGGGGGAGGAGGACCCCAACCCCAAATTTAGGATGGGGGAGGAAGAGGACCCCGATCCCAAATTTGGGGATGGGGGAGGAAAGAGGACCCCGATCCCAAATTTGGGGGTGGGGGGAGGAAAGGGGACCCCGATCCCAAATTTAGAGGGTGGGGAGAGGGGAAAGGAGACCCCGATCCAAAATTTAGGGGTGGGAGGAAAGGGACCCCGATCCCAAATTTGGGGATGGGGGAGGAAGAGGACCCCGATCCCAAATTTGGGGGTGGGGAGAGAGAGAAAGGACCCCGATCTGAAGAATTTAGGGATGGGGAAAGGGGACCCCGATCCCAAATTTGGGGGTGGGGAAAGGGGGCCCCGATCCCAAATTTGGGGATGGGGGAAGGGGACTAATCCCAAATTTAGGGATGGGGGAGGGGAAAGGGGACCCCAATCCCAAAATCCCAAATTTAGGGGTGGGGAGGGAAAGGGGACCCTGATCCCAAATTTAGGGGTGGGGGAGGGAAGGGGGACCCCAATCCCGGATTTTGGGGTGGGGAGGGGAAAGGGGGACCCCGATCCCAAATTTAGGGGTGGGGGAGGGGAAAGGGGGACCCCGATCCCAAATTTGGGGGTGGGGGAGGGGAAAGGGGACCCCGATCCCAAATTTAGGGATGGGGGAGGGGAAAGGGGGACCCCGATCCCAAATTTAGGGGTGGGGGGAGGGGAAAGGGGGACCCCGATCCCAAATTTGGGGGTGGGGGGAGGGGAAAGGGGGACCCCAATCCCAAATTTAGGGGTGGGGGGAGGGGGAAAGGGGGACCCCGATCCCAAATTTAGGGGTGGGGGAGGGGTGGGGAGGGGAAAGGGGGGACCCCGATCCCAAATTTAGGGGTGGGGGAGGGGAAAGGGGGACCCCAATCCCAAATTTAGGGGTGGGGGGGGGGGAAAGGGGGACCCCGATCCCAAATTTAGGGGTGGGGGGAGGGGAAAGGGGGACCCCGATCCCAAATTTAGGGGTGGGGGAGGGAAAGGGGGCCCCCGATCCCAAATTTAGGGGTGGGGGAGGGGAAAGGGGGACCCCGATCCCAAATTTAGGGGTGGGGGGAGGGGAAAGGGGGACCCCGATCCCAAATTTAGGGGTGGGGGAGGGGAAAGGGGGACCCCGATCCCGGATTTTGGGGGGGGGACCCCCATCCCGGATTTTGGGGCGCAGGTGGCCGCCGCGGCGGGGGCGGGGGCCGCGGGGGTGCTGCTGTTCCCCGACCCCCGGGACTGGGCGGGGCCGGGGGGGGACCCCGCGCTGGGCGGGGACACGGCGGTGACGGTGCACGTGAGTGGGGAGGGCGCGGGGGCGGCTCTGGGGGTTGGGGGTCTGAAGGGGATTTGGGGGATTTGGTGGGTTTGGGGTGGATTTGGGGATGATTGGGGGTCTGAAGAGGGATTTGGGGGATTTGGGGGATTTGGGGATTTTGGGTGGATTTTGGGAGAATTGGGGGGGTCTGAAGGGGAATTTGGGGGGATTTGGGGAGGATTGGGTGGATTTTGGGAAAGATTTTGGGTGTTTGTGGGGGACTGGGGGGATTTGGGGGGACTTAGGGGGGATTTTGGGGGGATTTTGGGGAATTTGGGGGGATCTGAAAGGGGATTTTGGGAGGATTGGGAGGATTTTAGGGGATTTGGGGATTTGGGAATTTGGGGGAACTGGGGAGTTTGGGGGATTTGGGGGGTTGGGGTGGATTTTGGGAGATTTGGGGAGATTTGGGCGAATTTGGGGTGGATTTGGGGGGATTTTGGGGATTTTGGGGGGGATTTGAGGGGTTTGGGGTACTGGGGGGGTCTGAAGGGGGATTTTGGGGGGTCTGGGGGGTTTGTGGGGGGTCAGAGATCTGGGGTTTATTTTGGGATATTTTGGGATATTTTGGGGTATTTTGGGGTGTGACGTGTCCCGCAGGTGCAGGACGGTTTGGGGGACCCCTTCAGCCGGGGGTTCCCCTCCTTCAGCGGCCGCCCCGGCCCCGGGGTGCCCCGATCCCCGCCCACCCCATCAGCGCCAACACGGCCAAGAGGCTGCTGCGGTGAGGGGCCCAATCACCCCCAAACCGGCCAAAATCACACCCCAAATCATCCCAAAATCACCCCAAATATCACCCCCAAATCATCCCAAAATCACACCCAAAATCATCCCAAAATCACCCCAAATATCACCCCCAAATCATCCCAAAATCGCCCCAAAATCGCCCCAAAATCATCCCAAAATCGCCCCAAATATCACCCCCAAATCATCCCAAAATCGCCTCAATGTCTGCCCAAAATCACCCCAAAACATGCCCAAAATTGACCCAAATTACCCTAAAATCATCCCAAATATCACCCCCAAAATCACCCCAAAATCACCCTGAAATCATCCCAAAATCACACCCAAAATCGTCCTAAAATCACCCCAAATATCACCCCGAAATCATCCGAAAATCGCCCCAAAATCACCCCGAAATCATCCTGAAATCATCCCAAATATCACCCCCAAAATCACCCCAAAATCATCCCAAAATCACCCCCAAATCACCCCCAAACCATCCAAAAATTACACCCAAAATCATCCCAAAAATCATCCCAAGTATCACCCCGAAACCTGCCCAAAATCACCTCAATGTCTGCCCAAAATCACCCCAAAACGTGCCTAAAATTGACCCAAATCACCCTAAAATCACCCCCAAAATCACCCTGAAATCGCCCCAAAATCATCCCAAAATCACCCCGAAATCATCCCGAATTCACCTCAAAATCACACCCAAAGTCATCCCAAAAATCACCCCCAAAATCACCCCCGAAATCTCCCCAAAATCACCCCAAAATCACCCCCAAATCATCCAAAAATCACACCCAAAATCATCATAAAATCTCCCCAAATATCACCGCAAAACCTGCCCAAAATCACCCCAAAACGTGCCCAAAATTAACCCAAATCACCTTAAAATCATCCCAAAATCACCCCGAAATCACCCCAAGATCACCCCCAAAATCACCCCAAAATCATCCCAAATATCATCCCCAAAATCGCCCCGAAATCATCCCAAAATCACCCCCAAAATCACCCTGAAATCACCCCAAAGTCATCCCAAAATCTGCCTCAAATCACCCCAAAATCACCCCAAAATCACCCCCAAAATCACCCCAAAATCATCCCAAATATCACCCCCAAAATCACCCCAAAACGTGGCCAAAATTACCCCAAATCACCCTAAAATCACCCCCGAAATCGCCCCAAAATCACCCCGAAATCATCCCAAAATCTGCACCAAATCACCCCGAAATGATCCCAAAATCACCCCGAAATCATCCCAAATATCACTCCCAAAATCACCCCAAAATCATCCCCAAATCTGCCCCAAAATCACCCCAAAACCTGCCCAAAATGAACCAAAATCACCCCAAAATCACCCCCAAAGTCGCCCCAAAATCACCCCGAAATCATCCCAAATATCACCCCAAAAATGACCCCAAAACCTGCCCAAAATTGACCAAAATCACCCCAAAATCACCCCGAAATCACCCCAAAATCTGCCCACAATCACCCCCAAAATCACCCCAAAACCTGCCCAAAATTAATCCAAATCACCCGAAAATCACCCCAAAATCACCCCCAAATTCACCCCGAAATCATCCCATAATCACCCCCAAAATCACCCCGAAATCACCCCAGAATCACCCTGAAATCAACCCAAAACCATCCCAAAATCTGCCCCA
This sequence comes from Muscicapa striata striata, assembly GCA_030060385.1. Taxonomy (NCBI): domain Eukaryota; kingdom Metazoa; phylum Chordata; class Aves; order Passeriformes; family Muscicapidae; genus Muscicapa; species Muscicapa striata. The sequence goes on from JAREIS010001521.1 coordinate 14,625, forward strand.
AAATCACCCCAAAACCTGCCCAAAATTAACCCAAATCACCCCCAAAATCACCCCGAAATCATCCCGAATTCACCTCAAAATCACCCCAAAAATCACCCCAAAAATCACCCCAAAACCTGCCCAAAATTGACCAAAATCACCCAAAATCACCCCGAAATCACCCCAAAATCTGCCCACAATCACCCCGAAATCACCCCAAAATCTGCCCACAATCACCCCCAAAATCACCCTAAAATCTCCCCCAAAATCACCCCCAAAACCTGCGACCCCTCCCCAAAATCGGGGACCCCAAATTCTGGGACCCCCCTCAAATCCTTGAACCTCCCCCAAACTCTCATTCCAAAATTTTGGGGTCCCCCAAACCCCCTCCTCCAAATTCCCGCATTTTGGGCTCCCCCCCAACCCCATCCCAGGATTTTGGGGGTCCCCCTCCCCATTTCAGGATTTTGGGGGGTCCCCTCCCCATTCCGGGATTTTGGGGGGTCCCCTCCCCATTTCAGGATTTTGGGGGGTCCCCTCCCCATTCCGGGATTTTGGGGGGCCCCCTCCCCATTTCAGGATTTTGGGGGGTCCCCTCCCCATCCCAGGATTTTGGGGGGCCCCCTCCCCATTCTGGGATTTTGGGGGTCCCCGCTAACCCCCGCTCTCCCCCCGCAGGATTTTGGGGGGGCCCCCTCCCCATTTCAGGATTTTGGGGGGTCCCTCCCCATCCCAGGATTTTGGGGGTCCCCGCTAACCCCCCCTCCCCATTTCAGGATTTTGGGGGGTCCCCTCCCCATTCCAGGATTTTGGGGGGCCCCCTCCCCATTTCAGGATTTTGGGGGGTCCCCTCCTCATCCCAGGATTTTGGGGGGCCCCCTCCCCATTCCGGGATTTTGGGGGCCCCCTCCCCATTTCAGGATTTTGGGGGGGTCCCCCTCCCCATTTCAGGATTTTAGGGGGCCCCCTCCCCATTTCAGGATTTTGGGGGCCCTCCCATTTCAGGATTTTGGGGGTCCCCTCCCATCCCAGGATTTTGGGGGGCCCCCTCCCCATTCCAGGATTTTGGGGGCCCCCTCCCCATTTCAGGATTTTGGGGGGCCCCCTCCCCATTTCAGGATTTTGGGGGGTCCCCTCCCCATCCCAGGATTTTGGGGGGTCCCCTCCCCATCCCAGGATTTTGGGGGGCCCCCTCCCCATTCCAGGATTTTGGGGGGTCCCCTCCCCATTTCAGGATTTTGGGGGGTCCCCTCCCCATCCCAGGATTTTGGGGGGCCCCCTCCCCACCCCAGGATTTTGGGGGGTCCCCTCCCCATCCCAGGATTTTGGGGGGTCCCCTCCCCATTCCGGGATTTTGGGGGTCCCCCCTAACCCCCCTTCTCCCCCTTGCAGGGTTTTGGGGGGCCCCCACCCAATTTCAGGATTTTGGGGGCCCCCCTCCCCATTTCAGGATTTTAGGGGTCCCCTCCCCATCCCAGGATTTTGGGGGGCCCCCTCCCCATCCCAGGATTTTGGGGGTCCCCGCTAACCCCCCCTCTCCCCCCGCAGGGTTTTGGGGGGCCCCCCCGCCCCCCCCCGCTGGCTGCCGGGGGGGTCGCTGCTCTTCTCCCCCCCCCCGGGGGGGCGGCGGCTGCAGCTGAGCCGGGTGGGGGAGGGGACGCGCCCCGGGACCCTCACCAGCGTTTTTGGGGCGCTGCGGGGGCGGCTGGAGCCCGGTGAGGGGCGGGGCCAGAGGGGGCGGGGCTAAAGGGGTGTGGGCAGTGGGGGTGTTGTCAGTGGGTGTGGTCATTTGGGTGTGGTCATTTTGGGGTGTGGTCACTTATGAGGGCAGTGGGTGTGGTCAGTGGGTGTGGTTTGGGATGGTCACTTGGGGTGTGTGTGGCAATGGGTGTGGCCAGTGGGTGTGGTCATGGGGGTTGTCATTTGGGTGTGTCACTTGGGAGGTGTGGTCATTTGGGTGTGGTCATTTGGGTGTGTGGTCAGTGGGTGTGGGTCAGTGTGGTCATTTGGGTGGTGTGGTCAGTGGGGGTGTGGTCAGTGGGTGTGGTCATTTGGGTGTGTGGTCAGTGGGGTGTGGTCATTTGGGGTGTGGTCATTTTGGGGTGTGGTCAGTGGGTATGGTCAGTGGGTGTGACCAGTGGGTGTGGTC
>JAREIS010001522.1:0-26089 GCA_030060385.1 Muscicapa striata striata
TATTTTAAGTTTTTCTTATTTCAGCCACTTCTCATCTAGGCATTTCGTGTACCTCTTAGAATTTGATTTCCATCGATTTATTTCATTACATCATATCTCTTTCCTGGTTTCTGATTTGTCTATTTCAGATTATTCTTTCTGAGGAAATTCCTTCAGAAAGGGATAAATCAATCAATGAGACATTTAAGCTTGTGCATTCTATCTGTCATCCATGTACTTTAGTGTTTTCTTGGATTTTCCTGTTTTTTTCTTGTTTTTAATAGCTTCAAAGTCTGATCTTTCTCCGAATTGAGATGTTTAGGATATTTGAGGTTTAACTTGTCTGCTCTTTTCATCCAGTACTTTTACTGTTTCCTGTTGAATTTGCCTTCCTTTTCTCATTTATTTTTAGAACCTCTAAGATTTATTTATCTTTTTCTTCATTTCAGGAGCTTTTCAAGTCATTTCAGAAGTTTTTTTTATTTAGCCACTTACTATCTCAGGCATTTAGTTACCCTTTATGAATTTCCGATTTTCCATCGATTTATTTATTAATCATATCTCTTTCAGTTTAGACTTTGTCCATTAGATTTATCTTTCCTGAAAGGAACCCTTCAGGAAGGAATGAAATCTGAATTCAATGACATCATTTGAAGCTTTGGTATATTCTGCACTTCCTGCATCCATGTATTTTAGTGTTTTCGTTTGGATTTTCCTGTTTTTTTGCCATTTCTTTTTTTAAAGCCTCAACAGGCTCCAGTATTCTTTCTCGTAATTGGCATGTTTTTAGGATATTTGAGAGTTTTAGCCACTTGTTCACCTTTTCATCCAGTCACTTTATGTTTTCTTCTGTCGAATTTGCCTTCCTTTTCCTATTATTTTATAACCTCTTAGATTCTATTTATCCTTCTTCTATTTAGAGTTTTTCGTATTTCACAGTTTTCTTATTTCAGCACTTCTACTCATTAGGCATTTAGCTGACCTTTAATTCCGATTTTCCATCGATTTCATTTCATTAATCATACTCTTCCTGGTTTCAGACTTGTCCAGATTTAGATTTCTCTTCGAAGGAACTCCTTCAGGAAAGGAATGAATCCATCAATGAATCATTGAAGTTATTCTGACTTCTGTCATCCCATGTACTTTTAGTGTTTTGTTTGATTTTCCTGTTTTTTGCTTTATTTTTAAAGCTTCAACAGGTCGTATTCTTTCCGAATTGCATGTTTTAGGATATTGAGTTTTGGGCACTTGTCTGACTGCTTTTCATCCAGTCACTTTATTTTTTCTGTTGAATTTGCTCTCCTTTCTCTCCATTTATTTTTAGAACCCTTAAGATTCATTTTATCCTTTTCCTTCATTTCAGGAGTTTTCCAGTCATTTCAGCAAGTTTTTTATTTCAGCCACTCTACTCATCTCAGCATTTTAGTGGTTACCCTTTATGAATTTCCGATTTTCCATCGATTTCATTTATTACATCATATCTCTTTCTAGGTTTCTAGATTTGTCCTAGCATTTAGGATTATCCTTTCTGAAGGAAACCTTCCTTTCAGAAAGGGAATGAAATCCTGCGAACTAATGAGCATCATTTGGGAAGCTTTTGCATATTCCTGCACTTCCTGTCATCCCATGACTTTTAGTGTTTTGTTTCGGATTTTCCTGCTTTTGCATTCATTTTTAAAGCCTTCAAAGGCTCGATTCTTTCCGAATTGCAGCATGTTTTAGGATATTTGATGTTTGCCACTTGTCTGCACTCATTTTCATCCTAGTCACTTTTACTGTTTTCTGTTTCTGAATTTGCTTCCTTTCTCACATTTATTTTTAGCAACCCTTGCAAGATTCTATTTATCCTTTCTCTTCTTTAGAGCTTTCTAGTATTTAGAAGTTTTTTATTTAGCCACTTACTCATCTCTAGGCTATTTAGTGAGTACCCTTTATGAATTTCGATTTCTTCATCGATTTATTTATTCATCATTCTCTCCTTTCTCGATTTGTCTCAGATTTGGATTATTTCAAAGGAATCTTCCTTCAGGAAAGGAATGAAATCCTGACAATGAGTACATTTGAGTTGCATTTCTGTACTTTGTCATCCATGTACTTTTAGTGTTTTCTGTTGGATTTTCCTGTTTTTTCATTTCTGTTAATAGCCTCAAAGGCTCGTTTTCTTCCGTATTGCATTTTTAGGATATTGAGAGTTTGGCATTCTGACTGCTTTTCATCCAGTCATTTATTGTTTCTCGTTTGAATTTGCTCTCCTTTCCATTTATATTTCTTTTAGAACCACTTAAGATTCTATTTATCCTTTCTTCTTCATTTCAGATGTTTTCAAGTCATTTCAGAGTTTTCTTATTTCAGCCATCTACTCATCTCTAGTATTTAGCGTGTACCCTTTATGAATTTCTGATTTTTCCATATTTCTTTATATATCATATTCTTTCCTGGTTTCAGACTTGTTCTATTTTAGATTATTCCTTCTAGGAAACTTCTTCAGGAAGGAATGAATCTCATAATTGAGATCATTTGGGAGTTTGATTCTCACTCTGTCATCCATTCTTTAGTTTTTCTGTTGGATTTTCTGTTTTTTTATTTAAAGCTTCAACAGGCTCGTATTCTTTCTCCAGATTGCAGATGTTTTAGGATATTTGATGTTTTGATGTCTGATGTACTTTCATCCAGTACTTACTTGTTTTTCTTTCTGAATTTGCTCTCCTTTCTCTACATTTATTTTTAAACTCTCTATGATTCTATTTTATTCTTCTTCATTTCTAGAGTTTTTCAGTATTTAGATTTTTCTTATTTAGCTACCTCTACTCATCTAGGCTATTTAGTGTTACCTCTTTATGAATTCTCGATTTCTTCCATCGATTTATTCTCATTACATCATATCTCCTTTCTCTAGGTTTGACTTTGTCCACATTTAGGATTTATTCCTTCTGAAAGGAAATCTTCCTTCAGGAAAGGAATGAATCCTGAACTCAATGAGCTATCATTTGAAGTTTGGCTATATTCTGCACTTCCTGTCATCCATGTACTTTTAGTGTTTTGTTTGATTTTCCTGTTTTCCATTTTTTTTAAAGCTTCTCAACAGGTCTGTATTCTTTCTCCGTATTGTAGTATGTTTTAGGATATTGAGTGTTTAGTACATTGTCTGCACTTTTCATCCTAGTACTTTTATGTTTTCTCTGTTTGAATTTGTCTCCTTTTCATTTAATTTTTTTAGAACCTTGAAGATTCTATTTATCCTTTCTCTCTCATTTCAGAGCTTTTCCAGCTATTTATGAGTTTCTTATTTAGCCACTCTACTTATCTCAGGCTATTTAGTGGATACTCCTTTATGAATTTCTGATTTTCCATCGATTTATTCATTAATCATATTCTTTCCTTGGTTTACTGATTTCCTAGATTTCAGATTATTCCTTCCTGAGTGAAATCCTTCCTTTCAGAAAGGAATGAAATCTGAATCTAATGAGATCATTTGGGGCTTTTGATATTCTGATTCTTGTCATCCATATTTTTATGTGTTTTGTGATTTTCTGTTTTTACATTTTGCTTTAATCAGCTTTCAACAGGTCTGCAGTACTTTTCTCCTGTATTGCATGTTTTTAGGGATATTTAGAGGCTTTGGGCTATTTTTGACTTCTTATCCAGTACTTTATTGTTTTCTGTTTGAATTTGTCCTCCTTCTCTCCATTATTTTTTTAAACACTTAAGATTCTATTTATCCTTTTCTTCATTTAGGAGCTTTCATTTGATATTTTCTTATTTCAGCCACTTACTCATCTCAGCATTTGAGTCACCCTTTTTGAATTGATTTTCATCGATTCATTTCTATTAATCATATCCTTTCCTCAGGTTTTAGACTTGTCCTGATTTAGGATTTATCTTCCTGAGAATCCTTCTTTCGAAGGAAAAACCATAATTCAATGAGACTATTTAAGCTTGTATATTCCTGCACTTCTTCATCCATGACTTTTAGTGTTTTCTGTTTGATTTTCCTTGTTTTCATTTGTTTAATAGCCTTCAACAGGTCTGTATTCTTCTCCTAGAATTGCATGTTTTAGGATATTGATGCATTTTGGCACTTGTCTGACACTTTTCATCCAGCTCACTTTATGTTTTCTGCTTGAATTTGCTTTCTCTTCATTATTATTTTAGAACCTTAAGATTCTATTTATTCTTCTTCATTTCAGAGGCTTTCAGTTATTTGAAGTTTCTTTTATTTCAGCCACTTACTCATCTCAGGCATTCAGTGTACCCTTTATGAATTCTGATTTTCCATCGATTTATTTCATTATATCATATTTCCTTTCCTAAGGTTTCTGACTTTGTCTCAAGTTTCAATTCATCTTTCCTGAAAGAACCTTTCCTTCAGAGGAATGAATCCATGATCAATGTGAGCACTTTAGTAAGTTTGTGATATTCCTGCACTTCCTGCATCCCATGTACTTTTAGTGTTTTCTGTTCGATTTTCCTGTTTTTCTTCATTGTCTTTTAATAGCTTCTTAACAGGTCGCTTATTCCTTTCTCCGATTGAGCATGTTTTAGGAATGAAAGTTTTACTTGTCGAATTGCCATCCACTTATTTTCTCTTATTCCTTCCATTTAATTTTTAAACCCTTAAGATCTATTTTATCCTTTTCTTCATTTTAGGAGCTTTCAGCATTTAAGTTTTTCTTATTTCGCCACTTCTCATCTCAGGCTATTTAGTGGTCACTCTTTTATGAATTCTGATTTTTCCATCGATTTCATTTTATATATCATTCTTTCTGCCAGGTTTTAGACTTTGTCTATATTTCAGGATTTATTCCTTTCCTGAAAGGAAATCCTTCCTTTCAGGAAAGGGAATGAACTCATGATCTAATGAGTACTCATTTGGGAATGCTTTGGCATATTCTCACTTCCTGTCATCCATGTATTTTAGTGTTTTGTTTGGATTTTCCTTTTTTTCCATTTTTATAGCTTTCAACAGGTCTCCATATCTTTCTCCAGATTGCAGATGTTTTAGGATATTGAGTTTGGCTATTGTCTACTGTTTTCTATCCCAGTCACTTTTACTTGTTTTCTGTTTGAATTTGTCTCCTTCTTCTCTATTTATTTTTAGTAACACTTGAAATTCTATTTATCTTTTCTTCCTTCATTTCAGGAGCTTTTCTGATATTTAGAAGTTTTTCTTTATTTCAGCCAATTTACTCATCTTTAGGCTATTTCAGTGTGTACCCTTTTGGAATTCTCGGATTTTCCATCGATTTCATTTATTATTCATATCTCCTTTCCTGCAGGTTTCTGATTGTCTCAATTTCAGATTTATTCTTCAGGACTTGGAAAGGAATAAATCTAATGAGATCATTGAGTTATATTCTACTTCTTCATCCATGTATTTAGTGTTTTCTTTGATTTTCCTGTTTTTTTCATTACATTTTTTAATAAGCTTCAAAGTCTATATTCTTCCTCCTAATTGCATGTTTTTAGGATATTTGATAAGTTTTGGTACTTGTCTGCACTTATTTCATCCAGCACTTTTACTTTTTTCTGCTTCTGAATTTGTCTTCTCCTTCCTTTCATTTTTTAGAACCACTCTGAAGATTCTATTTATCTCTCTTCCATGAGGCTTTCTGAGCTTTTGAGTTTTTCTTATTTCAGCCACTTACTATCTCAGGCTATTTCTAGTGGTCACCCTTTAAATTTCGGATTTCTTCCATGATTTATTTCATTAATCATACTCCTTTCCTCTAGTTTCTGACTTTGTCCTACATTTCAGGATTTATTCCCTTCTGAAAGGAATCTCTTAGAAAGGGAATGAAATCCTAGATCAATGAACATTTGGTAAGCTTGATATCCTTGCCTCTGCATCCCATGATTTTAGGTTTTCTGTTTGATTTTCTGTTTTTTTTCTTTTTTAACAGTCTCAACAGGCTCGTATTCCTTTTCTCCGACTGTATGTTTTAGATATAGAGTTTTTACTTGTCTGACTGCTTTTCATCCCAGTACTTTATTGTTTTTTTTCTGAATTTTCTCCTTTCTCTATTTCATTTTTAGAACATTGAAGATTTATTTTTTTTTCTTCCTTCATTTAGGAGGTTTGAGTATTTAGAGTTTTTCTTATTTAGCCACTTACTATCTAGGCTATTTAGCATTACCTTTTATGAATTTCTGATTTTCCTCGATTTATTTTTATCATATCTCTTCCTTTCAGATTTTCTAATTTTAGGATTTATTCTCTTTCCTGAGGAATCTTCTTCGAAAGGGAATGAACCTGAATCTAAGAGATCATTTGGTTGATTCTCATCTTCCTGTATCCATGTATTTAGTGTTTTCTGTTTGATTTTCCTGTTTTTTCTTTTGCTTTTTTAATAGCTTCAACAGGTCTGTATCCTTTCTCCTAATTGAGCATGTTTTTAGGATATTTGAGTAAGTTTGGCAATTGTCTGACATCTTTTCATCCAGTCACTTTTACTGTTTTCTTGTTTGAATTTGCTTCTTTCTCCATTATTTTAGAACCACTCTAAGATTCTATTTATCTTTTCTTCATTTCAGAGGTTTTCTAGTCATTTAGTAAGTTTTTTTATTTAGCACTCTACTATCTAGGCTATTTGATGGTCACCTCTTTTGAATTTCTGATTTTCCATCGATTATTTCATTAATCATATCTCTCTTTGGTTTCTAGATTTGTCCTGATATTTGATTCACCTTCTGAGAACTTCTTCGAAGGAATGAATCCTGATCTCAATGAGATCATTTGTAAGCTTTATATTCTGCACTTCTGTCATCCCATGACTTTAGTGTTTCTGTTTTGGATTTTCCTGTTTTTTTCCATTTTTTTTAATAGTTTCAACTAGGTCTGTATTCTTTCTCCGTAATTGGATGTTTTTAGGATGATTGAGAGTTTGATACTTGTCTGTACTTTTCATCCAGCATTTGATTGTTTCTGTTTGAATTTGCTCTCCTTTCTCACATTTCATTTCTTTAGATAATCTCTTTAAGATTTATTTTATCCTTCTTCTTATTTGGAGGCTTTTCAGTATTTAGTAGTTTTTCTTTATTCAGCCACTTTATCATTCTAGTAATTCAGGCTTTGGTCACCCTTTATGAATTTCCTGATTTCTTCCATCGATTTCATTTCATTACATCATATCTCCTTTCCTGTGGTTTTAGACTTGTCCTGATTTCAGATTTCATTCCTTCCAGGAACTTCCTTCAGGAAAGGGAATGAAATCTTGAATCAATGAATCATTTGTGCTTTTGATATTCCTGCATTCCTGTCATCCATGACTTTTAGTTTTTCGTTCGGATTTTCCTGTTTTTTGCACATTTGCTTTTTTTTAGCTTAATAGGTCTAGTATTCTTTCTCCGAATGCATGTTTTAGGAATTGAGTAGTTTGAGCACTTGTCTGACTTTTCATCCTAGCTACTTTTATTGTTTTCTGTCTGAATTTGTCTCCTTTCTCTCATTTCATTTTTAGTAACCTCTTGAAGATTCTATTTTATCCTTTTTCCCTTCATTTCAGGAGTTTTCGATTTAGAGTTTTATTTCTTCCACTTTACTTTCATCTCAGGCTATTTCAGGTGATCACCTCTTTATGAATTCGATTTTCCATCGATTTCATTTCATTATCATCATCTCCTTTCCTGCAGGTTTCTAGATCTTGTCCTCAATTTCAGGATTTCATCCTTTCCTGAAGGAAACTTCCTTTCAGGAAAGGAATGAATCCTGCTAATCAATGAGCACATTTGGCAGCTTTGTAATCTCATTCCTGTCATCCCATGATTTTTAGTGTTTTCTGTTTCGGATTTTCCTGTTTTGCTATTTCTTTTTAATAGCTTCAACAGGTCCATATTCTTTCTCCTAATTAGCATGTTTTAGGATATTTAGTTTGCTACTTAGTCTGTACTCTTTTCATCCCAGTACTTTTATTGTTTTCTCGTTTCTGAATTGTCTCTTTCTCTTCATTATTTTTTAGAACCTCTAAGATTCTATTTTATCCTTTCTTCTATTTGAGTTTTCATTTCATAAGTTTTCTTATTTCAGCCTTACTCATCTCTAGGCTATTTCAGTGGTCACCTTTATAATTTCCGATTTCTTCCATCGTATTTTCATTAACATCATTCTCCTTTCTGTAGTTTGTCTTGTTCAGATTTATTCCTTCTGAGGAAACTTCCTTCAGAAGGAATGAATCCTAATCAATGAGATCATTTGGGAGCTTTGTGCATATTCTGACTTCTGTCATCCATGATTTTAGTGTTTCTTTTTGGATTTTCTGTTTTTTTGCATTTATTTTTTAACAGCTTCAACAGGTCTGTTATTCTTCTCCGAATTGCAGATGTTTTAGGATATTTGATGTTTGGGCCACTTGTCTGCACCTTTTCATCCTAGCTCACTTTTATTGTTTTCTCTGTTTCTGAATTTGTCTTCCTTTCCATTATTTATTTTTAGTAACCACTGAAGATTCTATTTTATCCTTTTTCCTTCATTTCAGAGGCTTTTCAGTCATTTCAGTGTTTTTCCTTTATTTGCCACTTACTCATCTCTAGGCTATTTAGTGTTACTCTTTATGAATTTCCTTGATTCCATCGATTTATTTCATTACATCATATCTCTTTCCTGCGTTTAGACTTTGTCTCAGTATTTCAGGATTTCATCTCCTTCCTGAAAGGAAACTTCCTTTCAGGAAAGGAATGAAACTCTGCAACTAATGAGCATCATTTGGGAAGCTTTGGCATATTCTGCACTTCCTGTCATCCATGTACTTTTAGTGTTTTCTGTTCTGATTTTCCTGTTTTTCACATTTGTTAATAGCTTCAACAGGCTCCGTTATTCTTCTCCGAATTGCAATGTTTTTAGGATATTGAGTTTGGCTATTGTCTGACTGCTTTTCATCCCAGCACTTTTACTTGTTTTCTGTTTGAATTTGTCTCTCCTTTCTCTCCATTTCATTTTTTAGTAACCTTTAAGATTCTATTTTTTCCTTTCTTCCTTCATTTAGGATGTTTTCAGTATTTAGAAGTTTTCTTATTTCAGCTACTTATTTTAGCAACCTCTCTACAGATTCTATTTTATCCTTTCTTCCTTCATTTCAGGAGGCTTTTTCTGAGTCATTTCAGTAAGGTTTTTCTTTATTTCAGCCACTTAATCCCAGTCACTTTTACTGTTTTCTCTCAGTTTCGGAATTTTCTCTCCCTTTCTCTCACCATTTAATTTCTTTAGCAACCTCTCTACAGATTCTATTTTATCCTTTCTTCCTTCATTTCAGGATGCTTTTCCAAGTCATTTCAGCAAGGTTTTGCTTTATTTCCAGCCACCTCTACTCATCTCAGGCCATTTCAGCGTGGTCACCCCCTTTATGAATTTACGGGATTTCTTCCATCGCATTTCATTTCATTACATCATATCTCCTTTCCTGCCAGGTTTCTCAGACTTTGTCCTGACATTTCAGGATTTCATTCCCTTTCCTGAAAGGAAGGATTTCCTTTCAGGAAAGGGAATGAAATCCTGTGAATTCAATGAGCATCATTTGGTCAAGCTTTGGTGCATATTCCGGCACTTCCTGTCATCCCATGTACTTTTAGTGTTTTCTTCGGTTTCGGGATTTTCCCCTGGTTTTTTTCGCCATTTCTTTTTTTTTAACAGCCTCTCAACAGGCTCCGATTATTCCTTTTTTCCATCACAGTGCCTCTCACAAAATCACAGTGCCTCTCAGAATTCCAAGGACGTCCCAGGTTTGGCACCAAATTGTTATAAATGAGAAACAAAAAGTCTCAGTATTTAACAAAATTTATATCGCTTTATTTTATATAGACAGAGCAAGCAGCACTGGGGAACGTGAGGGGTCACCGCCCACTCCACGCTCCATCAAGCCTTGGTTTGTAGCCTCTTCCTACAGTATGGTTTCTCGTTATAATCAATGTTTTTTTGCTGTCATAATTTTGCCAGGTAAGCAGTGGTGGTCGAATAAACATCTGGGCAATAGTCTCATAGATAACTATCTGGTCTTGGTAGATAAAAAGCGGCAAAAATTGGGAAGTCTGGTCTTTGTACATAGGCAGCATTGATCAAACAAAGGCAGGCAGTATAATTTTGTAAAATCTATTGGAAAGTCTGATTTTGCAAACTGGACTTATTTAGAAAACATAATATTCATAACAGGGGGATTTAAAACAGAATGATTTAATCATATATTTTCCTCTATCTAGTGTCTATGCTTCACTTCAGCCCTTAGTATTCTGGTTTATACAAGCCCCAATACTTTTATGATTAACACAAATCTTTTATCAGTTATCACACAAGTTAGCCAAATCTCCCTTCTTCCCAGGCTTAACTTTATCCCATATTCCCTCCACTCTCCCCACCCAGAGGCACAGGGCACGGTGGTCACAGTCAGGTCATGTCACAGCCTCCCCCTCAGGGACAGGAATCCTTGTCCTGCTTCAGCCTGGGATCCCTCCCACGGGACACAGCCCCTCAGGAACAGACTGCTCCAGCAGGGATCCCCCACAGGCTCACAAGTCCCGCCAGGAGCCACTTCCATGGCCCTGCAGGGGCTTCCACGGGCTCGGGGCATCACTCAGGCAACCCCTGCTCCGGCCCGAGCTCCTGCCGGGACTGGATGGGTCCCTGCTCCATCTGGGCCTCAGCCGCCGCTCCTGGCGCGTTCAGCTCCAGCTCAAGCTCAGGCCGAGCTCCCGGCGGTTCAGGGCAACAGCGGCTCCTTCAGCCTCAGCCCAGGCGGGGCCCTGCCCGAGTCTGGAAGCGCCAAGGGCCTGCGAGAGCTCCGGGGCTGCTGCTGGGGAATTGACCAGCCCGCCCCTAGCTGCCATTGGCTGATTCTGCTGTCAATCCTTGTTAACCAGCACTGATTGGGCAGCGCGGAGACAAACCCGGCCCGGAGCCAAAGGCGCCATTTTGGCAGCGTCTGTGCCGGCCCCCGGGAGCGGCCGGAGCCCGGTGAGAGGCGGCGGAGCTCGGAGGCGGCCCCAGCGCAGGTGGGAGCGGCGCTCGGTTCAGCGGGGGCTCAGGGCTCGCTGTGGGGGGAGAGGGCGGCATGGGGCTATGGCGGGTTCGTTGTGCCGGCACAGGCACCGAACACATCACAGCCAGCCCCGATCCTTGTGATGTCAGAGGCACCAGAGCACATCAGAGCCCCGCTCCTTGTGATGTCACATTCACCAGAGCACATCACAGCCCTGCCCCTTGTGATGTCACAGACACCAGAGCACATCAGAGCCCTGACCATTGTGATGTCACAGGCACCAGAGCACATCGCAGCCCCGCTCCTTGTGATGTCACAGGTACCAGAGCACATCATAGCCCTGCTCCTTGTGATGTCACTGGTACCAGAGCACATCACCGCCCTGCCCCTTGTGATGTCACAGGCACCAGAGCACATCACAGCCCTGCTCCTTGTGATGTCACTGGTACCAGAGCACATCACCGCCCTGCCCCTTGTGATGTCACAGGCACCAGAGCACATCACAGCCCTGACCCTTGTGATGTCACAAGCACCAGAGCACATCACAGCCCTGTTCATTGTGATGTCACAGGAGCCAGAGCACATCACAGCCCCAGTCCTTGTGATGTGACAAGAGCAAGAACACATCACAGCACTGACCCTTGTGGTGTCACAGGCACCAGATCACAACACATCCCTGCCCCTTGTGATGTCACAGGCACCTCAGCACATTACAGCCCTGACCATTGTGATGTCAAAGGGACTAGAGCACATCACAGCCCGGCTCCTTGTGATGTCACAGGCACCACAGCACGTCACACCCCTGACACCTATGATGTCACAGGCACCAGAGCACATCACAGACCTGCTCCTTGTGATGTAACAGGCACCAGAGCACATCACAGCCCTGAGACTTGTGATGTCTCAGATACCAGAGCACATCACAGCCCTGCCCCTTGTGATGTCACAGGCACCAGAGCACATCACAGCCCTGATCCTTGTGATGTCACAGGCACCAGAGAAAATCACAGCCCTGCTCCTTGTGATGTCACAGGCACCAGAGCACATCACAGCCCTGACCCTTGTGATGTCACAGGCACCAGAGCACATCACAGCCCTGCCCCTTGTGATGTCACAGGCACCAGAGCACATCACAGCCCAGACCATTGTGATGTCACAGGTACCAGAGCACATCACAGCCCTGACCCATGTGATGTCACTGGTACCAGAGCACATCACAGCCCTGCCCCTTGTGATGTCACAGGCACCAGAGCACATCACAGCCCTGACCATTGTGATGTCACAGGGACCAGAGCACATCACAGCCCTGCTCCTTGTGATGTCAACCATTGTGATGTCACAGGCACCAGAGCACATCACAGCCCTGCTCATTGTGATGTCACAGGAGCCAGAGCACATCACAGCCCAGCTCCTTGTGATGTCACAGGTACTGTGGTGTCAGAGCACATCACAGCCCTGACCACTGTGATGTCACAGGCACCAGAGCACATCACAGCCCTCCTCTTTGTGATGTCACAGGTACAAAGAGCACATCACAACCCTGACCCTTGCGATGTCACAGGCACCGGAGCACATTACAGCCCTGCTCCTTGTGACGTCACAGGCACTAGAGCACATCACAGCCCTGACCCTTGCGATGTCACAGGCACCAGAGCAAATCACAGCCCTGCTCCTCGTGATGTCACTGGCACCACAGCACATCAAAGCCCCACTCCTTGTGATGTCACAGGCAGAAGACCACATGACACCCCTACTCCTCGTGATGTCAATGGCACGAGAGCACGTCACATCCCTGACCATTGTGATGTCACAGGCACCAGAAGAAATCACACCCCTGCTCCTTGTGATGTTACAGGCACCAGAGCACATCACAGCCCTGACCAATACTTGTGATGTCACAGGGACCAGTGGACGTCACAGCCCTGCCCCTTGTGATGTCAGAGGCACCAGTGCACATAAAAGCCCTGACCCTTGTGATGTCACAGGCACTAGAGCACATCACAGCCCTGCTCCTTGTGATGTCACAGGCACCAGAGCACATCACAGCCCTGAACATTGTGATGTCACAGGCACCAGAGCACATCACAGCCCTGCTCTTTGTGATGTCACAGGCACAAGAGCACATCACAGCCCTGACACATGGTGATGTCACAGGCACCAGAGCACATCACAGACCTGCAGCCTGCCATTGTGATGTCACAGGCACCAGAGCAAATCACAGCCCTGCTCCTTGTGAAGTCACAGGCACAACAGCAAATCACAGCCCTGCTCCTTGTGATGTCACAGGATGTAGAACAAATCACAGCCCTGACCATTGTGATGTCACAGGCACCAGAGAACGTCACAGTCCTGACCCTTGTGATGTCACAGGCACCAGAACAAATCACAGCCCTGCCCCTTCTGATGTCACAGGCCCCAGAGCACATCACAGCCCTTCTCCTTGTAATGTCACAGGCACCAGAGCACATTACAGCCCTGACCCTTGTGATGTCACAGGGACCAGAGCAAATCCCAGCCCTGCCCCTTGTGATATCAAAGGCACCAGAGCCCATCACAGCCCTGCTCCTTGTGATGTCACAGGGAGCAGAGCAAATCACAGCCCTGCTTTTTGTGATGTCACAGGCTCCAGAGCACATCACAGCCCTGACCTTTGGAATGTCTCAGGCGCCGGAGCACATCACAGCCCAGAACATTGCGATGTCACAGGCACAAGAGCACAACACAGGCCTGTTCCTGGTGATGTCACAGGCACCAGAGCACATCACAGCCCCACTCCTTGTGATGTCACAGGCACCAGAGCACATCACAGTCCTGACCCTTGTGATGTCACAGGCACCAGAACAAATCACAGCCCTGACCCTTGTGATGTCACAGGCACCAGAGCACATCACGGCCCTGACCATTGTGATGTCACAGGCACCAGAGCACATCACAACCCTGGCCCTTGTGATGTCACAGGCACCAGAGGAATACACAGCCCTGCTCCTTGTGATGTCACAGGCACCAGAGCACATCACAGCCCTGCTCCTTGTGATGTCACAGTGGCCAGAGCAAATGACAACCCTGCCCCTTGTGATGTCACACGCACCAGAGCACATCACAGCCCTGACAATTGTGATGTCACAAACACCGGTGCACATCACAGCCTTGCTCCTTCAAGAGCACATCACAGACGTGCTCCTAGTGTTGTCACAGGGACCATAGCACATCACTGCCCTGACCCTCTGATGTCACAGGCACCAGAGCACATCACAGCCCTCCGCCTTTGATATCACAGGCACCAGAGCACATCACAGCACCGCCTCTTGTAATGTCACAGGCACCAGAGCACATCACAGCCCTGACTCTGAGATGTCACAGAAGTCTCCAGGCACATGACTGCCCTGCTCCTTGTGATGTCACAGGCACCAGAGCACATCACATCTCTGACTCCCTGTGATGTCACAGGCACAGAGCACATCACAGCCCAGACTTCTGTGATGTCACAGGCAACAGTGCACGTCAAAGCCCTGACTTTTGTGATGCCACAGGCACCAGAGCAAATCACAGCCCTGCTCCTCGTTATGTCAATGGCACCAGCAATCAAAGCCCCTTCTTGTGATGTCACAGGCACCAGACCACATCACAGACCTGCTCCTCGTGATGTCAATGGCACAAGAGCACGCACATCCCTGACCATTGTGATGTCATAGGCACCAGAACAAATCACACCCCCTGCCTCTGTGATGTTACATGCACCAGAGCACATCACAGCCCCAATTCTTGTGATGTCACATGGACCAGTGCACGTCACAGCCCTGCTCCTTGTGATGTCACAGGCACCAATGCACATAAAAGCCCTGACAATTGTGCTGTCACAGGAACCAGAGCACATCACAGCCCTGCTCCTCGTGATGTCAATGGCACCAGAGCACATCACAGCCCTGACCATTGTGATGTCACAGGCACCAGAACAAATCACAGCCCAGACTCCTGTGACGTCACAGGCACCAGTGCACATCAAAGCCCTGACAATTGTGATGTCACAGGCACTAGAGCATATCACAGCCCTGACCCTTGCGATTTCACAGGCAACAGAGCAAATCACAGCCCTGCTCATTGTAAAGTCACAGGCACCACAGCAAATCACATCCCCGCTCCTTGTGATGTCACAGGCACCAGAGCACATGACACCCCTACTCCTCGTGATGTCAATGGCAGGAGAGCACGTCACATCCCTGACCATTGTGATGTCACAGGCACCAGAACAAATCACATCCCTGCTCCTTGTGATATTACAGGCACCAGAGCACATCAGAGCCCTGCTCTGTGATGTCACAGGGCAGAGCAAATACAACCCTGCCCTTGTGATGTCACACGCACCAGAGCACATCACAGCCCTGACATTGTGATGTCACAACACCGTGCACATCACAGCCTGCTCCTTGATGTCAGAGGGCCAGAGCACATCACAGCCCTGCTCCTTGTGATGTAACAGGCACCAGAGCACATCACAATCCTGACCATTGTGATGTCACAGGCACCAGAGCACATCACAGGCCTGTCCTTTTGATGTCACTGGCCAGAGAACCTCACAGCCCTGTCTTTGTGATGATACAGGCACCAGAGCAATCACAGCTGCTCCTATTGTTGTCACAGGGACCAGAGCAATCACTGCCCTGACCCTTGTGATGTCACAGGCACCAGAGCACATCACAGCCCTACTCCTCGTGATGTCAAGGCACAGAGCACGTCACATCCTGACCATTGTGATGTCACAGGCACCAGACAAATCACACCCTGCTCCTTGTGATGTACAGGCACCAGAGCACATCAAGCCGATCCTTTGATGTACAGGCACCAGTGCACATCACAGCCCTCCTTGTGATGTCACAGGGACCAGAGCACATCACAGCCCTGACCTTGTGATGTCACAGGACCAGGCATCACAGCCTCTCATTGTGTCACAGGCACCAGAGCACATCACAGCCCTGCCTTGTGATGTCACAGGCACCAGAGCACATCACAGCCCTGCCTTGTGATGTCACAGGCCCAGAGCAAATCAAGCCCTGCTCTTGTAGTCACAGGCACAAGCAATCACAGCCTGCCCTGTGATGTCACAGGCACCAGAGCACATCACAGCCCTGCCTTGTGATGTCACAGGCACCAGAGCACATCACAGCCCTGACCTTGTGATGTCACAGGACAGCACATCACGCCTTGGATGTCACAGCACAGAGACATCACAGCCCTGCCCTTGATGTCACAGGCACCAGAGCAATCACACCCTCCTTGTATGTCACAGCACCAGAGCAATCAACCTACCATGTACAGCCCCAAACAGCCCTGGATGCACAGACAGGCACCCTGCCCTGTGATGTCAAGGCAGAACATCACACCCGCTCTTGTGATGTACAGGCACAGAGCACATCACACCTGCCTTTGATGTCACAGGCACAGAGCAATCAAGCCTGCCCTTGATGTCACGGACCAGGACTCGCCCTGCTTGTGATGTCAGGCACCAGAGCAATCACAGCCCTGCCTTTGATGTCAAGGACCAGAGCATCACGCCTGACCTTGTGATGTCACAGACCAGACATCCAGCCCCTTGTGATGTCAGCACAAGCCTCACACCTGCCTTGTGATGTCAGCCAACACACCCGCCCTGGATGTACGCAGACACAGCCGCTGATCACAGGCCAGCATACACCCTGGAGTAGCAGGCACTCACGCTGCCTGAGCACACGGCAATCAGCACTCAGCAGAGCTCACAGCCCGCCTGATGCACGCAAGAGACTCACACCCTGCTTGTGATGTACAGGCAAGAGCAATCAGCGTTGCAGCAAGAATCACGCCCTCTTGGATGTCACAGGCACCAGAGCACATCACAGCCTGCCCTTGTGATGTCAAGGCACAGACATCACAGCCCTGACCATTTGATGTCAGGACAGACAAATCACACCCTGCTGTGAGTCACAGCACCAGACATCAAGCCCCATTGATGTCACAGGCCAGAGCACATCACAGCCCTGCCGATGTCACAGGCACAGAGACATACACAGCCCCCCTGTGATGTCACAGGCCCAGAGCACATCACCCCCTCTGATGTCAAGCACAGAGACATCACACCCTGCTTGTGATGTCACAGGCCAGACAAATCACACCCTGCCCTTGTGATGTACAGGCACCAGAGCACATCAACCTGACTTTGATGTCACAGCACAGGCACATCACAGCCTGCCCTTGTGATGTCAAGGACCAGGCCATCACAGCCCTGCTCCTGTGATGTAAGGACAGAGCAAATCACACCCTGCTTGGATGTCACAGGCACCAGAGCACATCACAGCCCTGCCTTGATGTCACGGCACCAGAGAATCACAGCCCGCCTGTGATGTCACAGGCACCAGAGCACATCACAGCCCCTTGTATGTCAAGGCCAGAGCACATCACAGCCCTGCCTTGTGATGTCACAGGCACACAGAGACACATCACAGCCCTGATCCTTGTGATGTCACAGGCACCAGAGACATCACAGCCCTGACCATTGTGATGTCACAGGCACCAGAGCACATCACACCTGCTCCTTGTGATGTCACAGGACCAGAGCACATCACAGCCCTGCCCTTGTGATGTCCAGGCACCAGAACATCACAGCCCTGCTCCTTGTGATGTCACAGGCACCAGAGCACATCACAGCCCTGTTCCTTGTGATGTCATCACAGAGCACCAGAGCACATCTGAGCCACAGACTCACTTGTGATGTCACAGGCACCAGTGCACATCAAAGCCCTGACAATTGTGCTGTCACAGGGACCAATGCACATCACAGCCCTGACCCTTGCGATGTCACAGGCACCAGAGCACATCACAACCCTGCTCCTTCTGATGTCACAGGCACCAGAGGAATACACAGCCCTGCTCCTTGTGATGTCACAGCCACCAGAGAACATCACAGCCCTAGACTCTGTGATGTTCAGGCACCAGAGCACGTCACACCCTGACATTGTGATGTCACAGCACCGGCACATCACAGCCTGCTCCTTGTGATGTAAGGTCCAGAGCACATCAAAGCCTTGCTCCTTTTGATGTCACAGGCACCAGAGCACATCACAGCCTTGACCCTTTTGATGTCACAGGCACCAGAGCACATCACAGCCCTGCCCCTTGTGATGTCACAGGCACCAGAGATCATCAATTCCCTGACCCTTGTGATGTCACAGGCACCAGAGCACATCACAGCCCTGCTCCTTGTGATGTCACAGGCACCAGAGCACATCACAGCCCTGACCCTTGTGATGTCACAGGCACCAGAGCACATCACAGCCCTGCCCCTTGTGATGTCACAGGCACCAGAGCACATCACAACCCTGCTCCTTGTGATGTCACAGGCACCAGAGCACATCACAACCCTGACCCTTGTGATGTCACAGGCACCAGACCACATCACAGCCCTGACCCTTGTGATGTCACAGGCACCAGAACATCACAGCCCTGCCCCTTGTGATGTCACAGGCACCAGAGCACATCACAGCCCTGACCTTGTGATGTCACAGGCACCAGAGCACATCACAGCCCTGACTCTTGTGATGTCACAGGCACCAGAGCACATCACAGCCCTGACACTTGTGATGTCACAGGCACCAGAGCACATCACAGCCCTGATCCTTGTGATGTCACAGGCACCAGAGCACATCAAAGCCCTGACCATTGTGATGTCACAGGCACCAGAGCACATCACAGCCCTGCTCATTGTGATGTCACAGGCACCAGAGCACATCACAGCCCTGACTCCTTGTGATGTCACAGGCACCAGAGCACATCACAGCCTGACCATTGTGATGTCACAGGCACCAGAGCACATCACAGCCCTGACCCTTGTGATGTCACAGGCACCAGAGCACATCACAGCCCTGACCATTGTGATGTCACAGGCACCAGAGCACATCACAGCCCTGCCCCTTGTGATGTCACAGGCACCAGAGCACATCACAGCCCTGACCCTTGTGATGTCACAGGCACCAGAGCACATCACAGCCCTGACCCTTGTGATGTCACAGGCACCAGAGCACATTAAACCCTGACCCTAGTGATGTCAAAAGCACCAGAGCACATCATAACCCTGACCCGTGTGATGTCACAGGCACCAGGGCACATCACAGCCCAGACCATAGTGATGTCACAGCACCAGAGCACATCACAGCCCAGACCAGAGCACATCACAGCCCTGACATTTGTGATGTCAGAGGTAGAAGAGCACATCACAGCCCTGACTCTTGTGATGTCACAGGCACCAGAGCACATCAGAGCCCTGACCCCTGTGATGTCACAGGCACCAGAGCACATCACAGCCCTGATCCTTGTGATGTCACAGGCACCAGAGCACATGACAGCCCTGACTTTTGTGATGTCACAGGCACCAGAGCACATCACAGCCCTGACCATTGTGATGTCACAGGCACCAGAGCACATCACAGCCCTGACCCTTGTGATGTCACAGCACCAGAGCACATCACAGCCCTGACCCTTGTGATGTCACAGGCACCAGAGCACATCACAGCCCTGACCCTTGTGATGTCACAGGTACCAGAGCACATCACAGCCCTGACCCTTGTGATGTCACAGGCACCAGAGCACATCACAGCCCTGACCTTGTGATGTCACAGGCACCAGAGCACATCACAGCCCTGCTCATTGTGATGTCACAGGCACCAGAGCACATCACAGCCCTGCTCCTTGTGATGTCACAGGCACCAGAGCACATCACAGCCCTGCTCATTGTGATGTCACAGGCACCAGAGCACATCACAGCCCTGACCCTTGTGATGTCACAGGCACCAGAGCACATCACAGCCCTGCTCCTTGTGATGTCACAGGCACCAGAGCACATCACAGCCCTGCTCCTTGTGATGTCACAGGACCAGAGCACATCACAGCCCTGACCCTTGTGATGTCACAGGCACCAGAGCACATCACAGCCCTGACCCTTGTGATGTCACAGGCACCAGAGCACATCACAGCCCTGCTCCTTGTGATGTCACAGGCACCAGAGCACATCACAGCCCTGCTTCTTGTGATGTCACAGGCACCAGAGCACATCACAGCCCTGACCCTTGTGATGTCACAGGCACCAGAGCAAATCACAGCCCTGCCCCTTGTGATGTCACAGGCACCAGAGCACATCACAGCCCTGCTCCTTGTGATGTCACAGGCACCAGAGCAAATCACAGCCCTGCTCCTTGTGATGTCACAGGCACCAGAGCACATCACAGCCCTGACCATTGTGATGTCACAGGCACCAGAGCACATCACAGGCCTGCTCCTGGTGATGTCACAGGCACCAGAGCACATCACAGCCCCACTCCTTGTGATGTCACAGGCACCAGAGCACATCACAGCCCTGCTCCTTGTGATGTCACAGGCACCAGAGCACATCACAGCCCTGACCTTGTGATGTCACAGGCACCAGAGCACATCACAGCCCTGACCATTGTGATGTCACAGGCACCAGAGCACATCACAGCCCTGCTCCTTGTGATGTCACAGGCACCAGAGCACATCACAGCCCTGCTCCTTGTGATGTCACAGGCACCAGAGCACATCACAGCCCCGCTCCTTGTGATGTCACAGGCACCAGAGCACATCACAGCCCTGACCCTTGTGATGTCACAGGCACCAGAGCACATCACAGCCCTGCTCCTTGTGATGTCACAGGCACCAGAGCACATCACAATCCTGACCCTTGTGATGTCACAGGCACCAGAGCACATCACAGCCCTGCTCCTTTTGATGTCACAGGCACCAGAGCACATCACAGCCCTGTCTTTGTGATGTCACAGGCACCAGAGCACATCACAGCCCTGCTCATATTGATGTCACAGGGACCAGAGCACATCACTGCCCTGACCATTTTGATGTCACAGGCACCAGAGCACATCACAGCCCTACTCCTCGTGATGTCAAAGGCACGAGAGCACGTCAAATCCCTGACCATTGTGATGTCACAGGCACCAGAACAAATCACATCCCTGTTCCTTGTGATGTTACAGGCACCAGAGCACATCAGAGCACAGACCATTTTGATGTCACAGACACCAGTGCACATCACAGCCGCACTACTTTTTTGATGTCACAGGGACCAGTGCACGTCACAGCCCTGACCCTTGCGATGTTACAGGCACCAGAGCAAATCACAGCCCTGCTCCTCGTGATGTCAGTGGCACCACAGCAAATCAAAGCCCCACTCCTTGTGATGTCACAGGCACCAGACCATATCACAGACGTGCTCCTCGTGATGTCAATGGCACCAGAGCAAGTCACATCCCTGACCATTGTGATGTCACAGGCACCAGAACAAATCACACCCCTGCTCCTTGTGATGTTACATGCACCAGAGCACATAAAAAGCCCCAATCCTTGTGATGTCACAGGCACCAGAGCACATAACAGCCCTGCTCCTTTTGATGTCACAGGATGCGGAACAAATCACAACCCTGACCATTGTGATGTCACAGGAACCAGAGCACGTCACAGTCCTGACCCTTGTGATGTCACAGGCACCAGAGCACATCACAGCCCGGCTCCTTATGATGTCACAGGCACCAGAGCACATCACAGCCCTTCTCCTTTTAATGTCACAGGCACCGGAGCACAATACAGCCGTGACCCTTGTGATATCACAGGCACCAGAGCCCATCACAGCCCTGCTCCTTGTGATGTCACAGGGACCAGAGCAAATTACAGCCGTGCTTTTTGTGATGTCACAGGCTCCAGGGCACTTCACAGCCCTGACCTATGGGATGTCTCAGGCGCCGGAGCACATCACAGCCCAGACCATTGCGATGTCACAGGCACCAGAGCACATCACAACCCTGCTCCATCTGATGTCACAGGCACCAGAGGAATACACAGCCCTGCTCCTTGTGATGTCACAGGCACCAGAGCACATCACAACCCTGGCCCTTGTGATGTCAGAGGCACCAGAGGAATACACAGCCCTGCTCCTTGTGATGTCACAGGCTCCAGAGCACATCACAGCCCCGCTCCTTGTGATGTCACAGCCACCAGAGAACATCACAGCCCTGCTCCTTGTGATGTCACAGTGGCCAGAGCAAATGATAACCCTGCCCCTTGTGATGGCACACGCACCAGAGCACATCACAACCCTGACAATTGTGATGTCACAAACACCGGTGCACATCACAGCCTTGCTCCTTGTGATGTCAGAGGTGCCAGAGCACATCACAGCCCTGCTCCTTGTGATGTAACAGGCACCAGAGCACATCACAATCGTGACAATTGCGATGTCACAAGCACCAGAGCACATCACAGGCCTGCTCCTTTTGATGTCACTGTGGCCAGAGAACCTCACAGCCATGTCTTTGTGATGATACAGGCACCAGAGCACATCACAGACGTGCTCCTATTCTTGTCACAGGGACCAGAGCACATCACTGTCCTGACCCTTGTGATGTCACAGGCACCAGAGCACATCACAGCCCTACTCCTCGTGATGTCAAAGGCACGAGAGCACGTCACATCCCTGACCATTGTGATGTCACAGGCACCAGAACAGATCACATCCCTGCTCCTTGTGATGTTACAGGCACCAGAGCACATCAGAGCACAGATCATTTTGATGTAACAGGCACCAGTGCACATCACAGCACCACTCCTTGTGATGTCACAGGGACCAGTGCACGTCACCGCCCTGACCCTTGTGATGTCACAGGAAGCAGTGCACATCAAAGCCCTGGCAATTCTGCTGTCCAGGAACCACAGCACATTACCGTCCTGACCCTTGTGATTTCACAGGCAACAGAGCACGTCACAGCCCTGACCCTTGTGATGTCACAGGCACCAGAGCACATCACAGCCCTGCTCCTTCTGATGTCACAGGCACCAGAGCACATCACAGCCCTTCTCCTTCTAATGTCACAGGCACCAGAGCACATTACAGCCCTGACTTTGTGATGTCACAGGGACCAGAGCAAATCCCAGCCCTGCCCCTTGTGATGTCACAGGCACCAGAGAACATCACAGCTACCCTCCTTGTTATGTCACAGGCACCAGAGCCCATCACAGCCATGCTGCCTGTGATATCACAGGCACCAGAGCCCATCACAGCCCTGCTCCTTGTGATGTCACAGGGACCAGAGCACATCAAAGCCCTGCTTTTTGTGATGTCACAGGCTCCAGAGCACATCACAGCCCCACTCCTTGTGATGTCAGAGGCACCAGAGCACATCACATCCCTTACCCTTGTGATGTCACAGGCACCAGAACAAATCCCAGCCCTGACCTTGTGATGTCACAGGCACCAGAGCACATCACAGCCCTGCTCCTTGTGATGTCACAGGTGCCAGAGAACATCACAACCCTGCTCCTTGTGATGACACAGGTTCCAGAGCACATCACAACCCTGGCCCTTGTGATGTCACAGGCACCAGAGGAATACACATCCCTGCTCCTTGCGATGTCACAGGCACCAGAGCACATCACAGGCCTGCTCCTTGTGATGTCACAGTGGCCAGAGCAAATGACAACCCTGCCCATTGTGATGTCACATGCACCAGAGCTCATCACAACCCTGACAACTGTGATGTCACAAACACCGGTGCACATCACAGTTTTGCTCCTTGTGATGTCAGAGGTGCCAGAGCACATCACAGCCCTCCTCCTTGTGATGTCACAGGCACCAGGGAACATCAGAACCCTGACCATTGTGATGTCACAGGCACCAGAGCACATCACATCCCTGACCCTTGTGATGTCACAGGCACCAGAGCACATCACAGCCCTGAGACTTGTGATGTCTCAAGTACCAGAGCACATCACAGCCCTGACAGTTACGATGTCACAGGCACCGGAGCACATTACAGCTCTGCTCCTTTTGATGTCACAGGCACTAGAGCACATCACAGCCCTGACCCTTGCGATGTCACAGGCACCAGCGCAAATCACAGCCCTGCTCCTCGTGATGTCAATGGCACCAGAGCACATCACAGCCCTGACCATTGTGATGTCACAGGCACCAGAAAAAATCACGGCCCAGACTCCTGTGATGTCACAGGCACCAGTGCGCATCAAAGCCCTGACCCTTGTGATTTCACAGGCACTAGAGCACATCACAGCCCTGACCCTTGTGACTTCACAGGCACCAGAGCAAATCACAGCCCTGCTCCTTGTGAAGTCACAGGCACAGGCAGTCACAGGCACCAGAGCACATCACATCCCTGACCATTGTGATGTCAAAAGCACCAGAACAAATCACATCCCTGCTCCTTGTGATGTTACAGGCACCAGAGCACATCAGAGCACAGACCGTTTTGATGTCACAGACACCAGTGCACATCACAGCCCCGTTCCTTGTGATGTCACAGGAACCAGAGCACATCACAGCCCTGACCCTTGCGATGTCTCAGGCACCAGAGCACATCACAGCCCTGATCATTGTGATGTCACAGGCACCAGAGCACATCACAGCCCTCCTCATTGTGAAGTCACAGGCACAACAGCAAATCACAGCCCTGCTCCTTGGGATGTCACAGGCACCAGAGCAAATCCCAGCTCTGCCCCTTGTGATGTCACAGGGACCAGAGGAAATCACAGCTCTGCTTTTTGTGATGTCACAGGCTCCAGAGCACATCACAGCCCTGACCTTTGGGATGTCTCAGGCGCTGGAGCACATCACAGCCCAGACCATTGTGATGTCACAGGCACCATGGCACAATACAGGCCTGTTCCTGGTGATGTCACAGGCACCAGAGCACATCACAGCCCCACTCCTTATGATGTCACAGGCACCAGAGCACATCACAGCCCTGCTCCTTGTAATGTCACAGGCACCAGAGCACATTACAGCCGTGACCCTTGTGATGTCACAGGCACCAGAGCAATACATAGCCCTGCTCCTCGTGATGTCAATGGCACCACAGGAAATCACAGCCCCGCTCCTTGTGATGTCACAGGAAAAAGAGCACATCACAGCCCTGCTCCTCGTGATGTCAATGGCACCAGAGCACGTCACATCCCTGACCATTGTGATGTCACAGGCACCAGAAGAAATCACACCCCTGGTCCTTGTGATGTTACAGGCACCAGAGCACATCACAGCCCCACTCCTTGTGATGTCACAGGGACCAGTGCACGTTAAAGCCCTGCCCCTTGTGATGTCACAGGGACCAGAGCACATCACAGCCCTGACCATTGTGATGTCACAGGCACCAAAACAAATCACAGCCCAGACTCCTGTGATGTCACAGGCACCAGTGCACATCAAAGCCCTGACCCTTGTGATGTCACAGGCATTAGAGCACATCACAGCCCTGACCCTTGTGACTTCACAGGCACCAGAGCAAATCACAGCCCTGCTACTTGTGAAGTCACAGGCATCACAGCAAATCACAGCCCCGCTCCTTGTGATGTCAGAGGCACCAGAGCACATCACATCCCTGACCCTTGTGATGTCACAGGCACCAGAACAAATCACATCCCTGTTCCTTGTGATGTTACAGGCACCAGAGCACATCAGAGCAGAGACCATTTTGATGTCACAGGCACCAGTGCACATCACAGCCCCGCTCCTTGTGATGTCACAGGGACCAGTGCACATCACAGCCCTGCCCCTTGTGATGTCACAGGCACCAGTGCACATCAAAGCCCTGACAATTCTGCTGTCACAGGAACCAGAGCACATCACAGCCCTGACCCTTGCGATGTCACAGGCACCAGAGCACATCACAACCCTGCTCCTTCTGATGTCACAGGCACCAGAGGAATACACAGCCCTGCTCCTTGTGATGTCACAGCCACCAGAGAACATCACAGCCCTGAGACTTGTGATGTCTCAGGCACCAGAGCACGTCACCGCCCTGACAGTTGTGATGTCACAAACACCGGTGCACATCACAGCCTTGCTCCTTGTGATGTCAGAGGTGCCAGAGCACATCACAGCCCTGCTCCTTGCGATGTCACAGACACCAGAGCACATCACAACCTTGACCATTGTGATGTCAGAGGCACAACAGCACATCACAGGCCTGCTCCTTTGGATGTCACTGTGGCCAGAGAACATCACAGCCCTGACTTTGTGATGATACAGGCACCAGAGCACATCACAGACGTGCTCCTAATGTTGTCACAGGGACTAGAGCACATCACTGCCCTGACCC
>JAREIS010001523.1:0-14910 GCA_030060385.1 Muscicapa striata striata
CTGAAGCCTAGTGCTGAGGTCAGTCGCTTAAGCACCTTTGATGCAAAGTTCGTCGCCTGGTCTGAGTCTATTGCTTGGACCAGGCCATACCTTGGTATTACGTGTTCTATCAATATTTTGGTTGCCACTTGTGATGTGGCTCCAGCTGCAGGGTATGCCTCTATCCAGTGAGTTAATTGGTCTACTGTTACTAGTAAATATTTCCACCTTCCTATATTTGGTAATTCTGTAAAATCTGTTTATATTCTTTCAAAGGGTCTGTAAGCAGTTTTCCATCGCCCTGATGGACCTTGTCGCATATTATTTATTAATTTTGTGACAAGTTAAACAACTCTGGACGCTCTGCTTTGCAATATCAAAAATGTCAATGCATCCAAAAAATTTTAAAAATTGGTCTGCTAGTGCTTGGTTCCCCAATGAGTTTGTTGATATAATTGTTCACTAATTTGTCCGGCCTGAGTTTTAGATAAAATTTCTACCATCTGGTAAAACCCATTTCCTTGTGATGTCACAGGTACCAGAGCACATCACAGCTCTGCTCCTTGTGATGTCACAGACACCAGAGCACATCACAGCCCTGACCCTTGTGATGTCACAGGAACCAGAGAACATAACAGCCCTGATCATTGTGATGTCACAGGCACCAGAGCACATCACAGCCCCGCTCCTGGTGATGTCACAGAGAAACGAGGACATCAGAGCCCTCCTCCTTGTGATGTCACAGGCACCAGAGCAAACCACAGCCCTGCTCCTTGTGAAGTCACAGACACCAGAGCACATCACAGCCCTGACCATTGTGATGTCACAGGCACCAGAGCACCTCACAGCCTTGACAATTGTTATGTCACAAACACCAGAGCACATCACAGCCCTGCTCCTTGCGATGTCACAGGTGCCAGAGCAAATCACAGCCCTGACCCTTGTGATGTCACAGGCACCAGAGCACATCCCAGCCTTGCTCCTTGTGATGTAAGAGGTGCCAGAGCACATCACAGCCCTGACCATTGTTATGTCAGAGGCACCAGAACAAATCACAGCCCTGCTCCTTGTGATGTCCCAGGCAGCAGAGCACATCACAGCCCTGCCCCTTCTGATGTCACAGGCACCAGAGCACATCAAAGCCCCGCTCCTTTTGATATCACAGGGACCAGAGCCCATCAGAGCCCTGCTCCTTGTGATGTCAAAGGAATTAGAGCACATCACAGCCCTGCTCCGTGTCATATCACAGGCACCAGAGCATATCACAGCCCAGCTCCTTGTGATGTCAGAGGCTCCAGAGCACATTACAGCCCTGACTCTTGTGATATCACAGGCACCAGAACAAATCTTAGCCCTGAACATTGTGATTTCACAGGCACCAGGGCACATAACAGCCCTGCTCCTTGTGATGTCACAGGTACCAGAGCACATCAGAGCAATGACTATTGTGATGTCACAGGTGCCACATGACATCACAGCCCTGCCACTTGTGATGTAACAGGCACCAGAGCACATCACAGCCTGACCCTTGTGATGTCAAAGGAACCAGAGAACATAACAGCCCTGAACATTGTGATGTCACAGTGGCCAGAGCACATCACAGCCCTGCTCCTTGTGATGTAACAAGTACCAGACCACATCACAGCCCTGATAATTTTGATGTCACAGGCGCCAGAACAAATGACAACGCTGCTCCTTTTGATGTCACAGGCACCAGAGCAAATCACAGTCCTGACCTTTGTGATGTCAAAGGCACCAGAGCACATCACAGTCCCGCTCCTTGTCAAGTCACAGGGACCAGTGCACATCACAGCCCTGCTCCTTGTGATGTCACAGGCACCAGAACACATCACAGCCCTGCCCCTTGTGATGTCACAGGCACCAGAGCAAATAACAGGCTTGCTCCTTGTGATATCAGAGGTACCAGATCACATCAGAGCCCTCCTCCTTGTGATGTTACAGGCACCAGAGCACATCAGAGCCCTGACCATTGTTATGTCAGAGGCACCACAACAAATCACAGCCCTGCTCCTTGAGATGTCACAGGCACCAGAGCGCATCACAGCCCCGTTGCTTGTGATGTCACAGACACCAGAGCATATCAAGGCCCTGACCATTGTGATGTCACAGGCACCAGAGCACATCATAACCCTGACCCATGCGATGTAACAGGCACGAAAGCACATCACAGCCCTGACCCTTCTGATGTCACAGGCACCAAAGCACATCACAACCCTGCTCCTTGTGATGTCACAGACACCAGAACATATCACAGTCCCGCGCCTGGTGATGTCACAGGCACCAGAGCACATCACAGCCCCACGTCTTGTGATGTCACTGGCACCAGAGCACATCACAGCCCTCACCATTGTGATGTCACAGGAACCCGAGCAGATCACAGCCCGGACCACTGTCATGTCACAGGCACCAGAGCACATCACATCCCCGCTCCTGGTGATGTCACAGTGGCCAGAGCAGAACACGTCCCTGCTCCTTGTGATGTCACAGGCACCAGAGCACATCACAGCCCTGACCATTGTGATGTCACAGGCACCAGAGCACATGACAGCCCTGCTCCTTTTGATGTCATGGGCTCCAGAGCACATCACAGCCCCGACCTTTGTGATGTCAAAACCACCACAGCACATCACAGCCCTGATCATTGTGATGTCACAGGCACCAGAACACATCACAGCCCTGCTCCTTGCGGAGTCACAGGAACCAGAGCACATCAGAACCCTGCCCCTTGTGATGTCACAGGCACCAAAGTACATCACAGCCCCGCTCCTTGTGATGTCACAGGCACCAGAGCACATCACAACCCTGACCCTTGTGATGTCACAGGCACGAAAGCACATCACAGACCTGACCCTTGTGATGTCATAGGCACCACAGCACATCACATCCCTGCCCCTTGTGATGTAACAGGCACCAAAGCACATCACAACCCTGCTCCTTGTGATGTCAAAGACACCAGAGCACATCACAGCCCCACGTCTTGTGATGTCACTGGCACCACAGCACATCACAGTCCTGACCACTGTCATGTCACAGGCACCAGAGCACATCACAGCCCTGCTCCTAGTGATGTCCCAGGCTCCAGAGCACATCACAGCCCTGACAATTGTGATGTCACAGTGTCCAGAGCACATCACAGCCCTGACCCTTGTGATGTCACTGGCACCAGAGCACATCATAGCCCTGACCACTGTGATGTCACAGGCACCAGAGTACATCACAGCCCTGCTCCTTGTGATGTCACAGGCACCAGAGCACATCACAGACATGCTCCTTGTGATGTCACAGGCACCAGAGCAAATCAATACCCTGCTCATTGTGATGTCACAGGTACGAGAGCACATCACAGCCCTGCTCCTTGTGATGGCACAGGCACCAGAGCACATCACACCCCTTCTCCTTGTAATGTCACAGGCACCAGAGCACATCCCAGCCCTGATCATTTTGATGTCACAGGCACCATAACAAATCACATCCCTGCTCCTTTTGATGTCACAGGCACCAGAGCACATCAGAATCCTGATCATATTGATATCTCAGGCACCCGAGCACATCACATCCCTGACCCTTGTGATGTCACAGGTACCAGAGGACATTACAGCCCTGCTCCTTGTGATGCCACAGTGGCCAGAGCACATCACAGCCCTGACCCTTGTGATGTCTCAGGAACCAGAGAACATAACAGCCCTGACCCTTGTGATGTCACAGGCACCAGAGCACATCACAGCCCTGACCCTTGTGATGTCACAGGCACCAGAGCACATCACAGCCTTGCTCCTTGTGATGTCAGAGGTGCCTGAGCACATCACAGCCCTGACCATTGTTATGTCCCAGGCACCAGAACAAATCACAGCCCTTCTCCTTGTAATGTCACAGGCACAAGAGCACATTACAGCCCTGACCCTTGTGATGTCACAGACACCAGAGCACATATCAGCCCTGACCATTGTGATGTCACAGGCAACTGAGCACATCAAAGCCCCGCTCCTTTTGACGTCACAGGGAACAGAGCCCATCACAGCCCCGCGCCTGGGGATGTCACAGGTGCCAGAGCACATCAGAGCCCTGCTCAGTGTGATGTCACAGGTGCCAGAGCGCATCACAGCCCTGACACTTGTGATGTCACAGGGACCAGTGCACATCACAGCCCTTACCCTTCTGATGTCACAGGCACCAGAGCACATCACAGCTCTGAGCACTGTGATATCACAGGCACCAGAGCACATCACATCCCCGCTCCTTTTGATGTCACAGGGACCAGAGCACATCACAGGCCTTCTCCTTGTGATGTCACAGAGTTCAGAGCCCATCACAGCCCTGACCCTTGTGATGTCAGAGGACCCAGAGAACATAACAGCCCTGACCATTGGGATGTCAAAGTGGTCAGAGCATATCACAGCCCGCTCCTTGTGATGTGACAAGTACCAGACCACATAAAAACCCTGATCTTTTTAAAGTCACAGGCACCATAAGAAATGACAACGCTGCTCCTTTTGATGTCACAGGGACCAGAGCACATCACAGCCCTGACCCTTGTGATGTCACAGGCACCAGAGCGCATCACAGGCTTGATCCTTGAGATGTCAGAGGTGCCAGAGCACATCACAGCCCAAATCCTTGTGATATCATAGGCACCAGAGCACATCACAGCCCCTCTCCATGGGATGGCACATGTACCAGAGAACATCACAGCCCTGACCATTGTTATGTCACAGGCACCAGAACAAATCACAGCCCTGATCCTTGTGATGTCACAGGTATCAAAGCACATCACAGCCCTACCCCTTGTGATGTCACAGGCACCAGAGCACATAAAAACCCTGACCATTGTGATGTCACAGACACCAGATCATATCAAAGCCCAGACCATTGTGATGTCGCAGGCACCAGAGCACACCACACCCTGACCCTTGTGATGTCACATGCACAAGAGCACATCGCAGCCCTGCTCCTTCTGATGTCACAGGCACCAGAGCACATCACAGCCCTGCTCATGGTGATGTCACAGGCCCCAGAGCACATCAGAGCCCTGACCCTTGTGATGTCACAGTGGCCAGAGCACATCACAGCCCTGCTCCTTGGGATGTCACAGGCACCAGAGCACATCAGAGCCCTGATCGTTGTGATGTCACAGGCACCAGAGTACATCACAACCCTTCTCCTTGTGATGTCACAGACACCAGAGCACATCACAGCCCCATGTCTCGTTATGTCACAGGCACCAGAGCACATCATAGCCCTTCCCACTGTGATGTCACAGGCACCAGAGCACATCACAGTCCCGCACCTGGTGATGTCACAGGCGTCAGAGAACATCACAGCCCCGCTCCTTGAGATGTCACAGTGGCCAGAGCCCATCAGAGCCCTGCTCCTTGTGATGTCATAGCGGCCAGAGCACATCACACCCCTGACAATTGTAATGTCACGGGCACCAGAGCACATCACAGTCCCGCTGCTTGTGATGTCATAGGCACCAGAGCCTGTCACAACCCCGCCCCTTGTGATTTCACAGGCACCAGAGCAAATCAAAACCCCCCCCTCTAGTGATGTCACATTCATCAGAGGACATCACAGTTCTGCTCCTCGTGATGTCACAAGCACCAGAGCACATCACAGCCCTGCACCTTCTGATGTCACAGGTACCAGTGCACATCACAGCCCTGCAACTTTTGATGTCACAGGCACCAGAGCACATCACAGCCCTGCTCCTTGCGATGTCACAGGCACCAGAGCACATCACAGCCCTGACCCTTGTGATGTCACAGGTACCAGAGCACATCACAGCCCTGCTCCTTGGGATGTCACAGGAACCAGAGAACATAACAGCCCTGAACATTGTGATGTCACAGTGGCCAGAGCTTATCACAGTCCTGCTCCTTGTGATGTGACAAGTACCAGACCACATCAAAATTCTGATGCTTTTGATGTCACAGGCACCAGAAGAAATGACAATGCTGCTCCTTTTGATGTCACATGGACCAGAGCAAATCACAGCCCTGACCCTTGTGATGTCACATATGCCAGAGCACATCACAGCCCTGACCATTGTGATGTCACAGGGACCAGAGCAAATGACAGCCCTGACCCTTGTGATGTCACAGATGTCAGAGCACATCACAGGCCTGCTCCTTTTGATGTCAGACGTGCCAGAGCACATCTCAGCCCTGCTCCTTGTGATGTCACAGTGCCCAGAGCACCTCACAGTCCTGACATTTGTGATGTTACAGGCACCACAGCACATCACAGACGTGCTCCTTGTGATGTCACAGGGACCAGAGCACATCACTGCCGTGAACCTTGTGATGCCACAGGGACCAGAGGACATCACAGCCCTGCTCCTTGTGATGTCACAGGCACCAGAGCACATAACAGCCCGGCCCCTAGTGATGTCACAGTGGCTAGAGCACATCACAGCCCTGACCCTTGTGATGTCACAGGCACCAGAGCACATCACACTTCCTCCTTGTGATGTCACAGGCACCAGAGCACATCACAGCCCTACTCCTTGTGATGTCACAGGCACCAGAGCACATTGCAGCCCTGCTCCTTGTGATGTCGTAGGCACCAGAGCACATCACAGCCCTGCTCCTTGTGATGTCACAGGTACCAAAGTACATCACAACCCTTCCCCATGTGATGCCACAGACGGCAGAGCACATCACAGCCCTGCTCATGGTGATGTCACAGGCCCCAGAGCACATCAGAGCCCTGACCCTTGTGATGTCACAGTGGCCAGAGCACATCACAGCCCTGCTCCTTGGGATGTCACAGGCACCAGAGCACATCAGAGCCCTGATCCTTGTGATGTCACAGGCACCAGAGAACATCACAGCCCTGCTCCTTGTGATGTCACAGACACCAGAGCACATCACAGCCCTTCTCTTTGTAATGTCACTGGCACCAGAGCACATCACAGCCGTGACACTTGTGATGTCACAGGGACCAGACCACATGAGAGCCCTGTCCCTTGTGATGTCACAGGCACCAGACCACATGAGAGCCCTGCTCCTTGTGATGTCACAGGCACCTCAGCCCATCACAGCCATGCTGCTTGTGATGTCTCAGGCACCAGAGCCCTTTACAGTCCTGATCCTTGTGATGTCACAGGCTCCACAGCACATCACAGCCCTGCCCCTTGTGATGTCACAGGCACCAGAGCACATCACAGCCCTTACCCTTCTGATATCACAGGCACAAGAGCCCATCACATACCTGCTCATTGTAATGTCACAGCTACCAGAGCACATCAGAGCTTTGCTCCTTGTGATGTCCCAGGCACCAGATCACATCACAGCCCTGCTCCTTGTGAAGTCACAGGCAACAGAGCACATCACATCCCTGACCCTTGTGATGTCACAGGCACCAGAGCACATCACAGCCCTGACCCTTGTGATGTCACAAGCACCAGAGGACATCACAGCCCGGGCCCCTGTGATGTCAGAGGTACCAGAGCACATTACAGTCCTGCTGCTTGTCATGTCACAGGCACCAGAGCACATCACAGCCCTGAGCATTGTGATGTCACAGGCACCAGAGCACATCACAGCCCCGCTCCTTGTGATGTCACAGGTGCCAGAGCACATCAGAGCCCAGAACCTTGTGATGTCTCAGGCACCCGAACACATCACAGCCCCGCTCCTTGTGATGTCACAGGCACCAGAAGAAATCACATCCCAGCTCCTTGTGATGTCACAGGCACCAGACCAAATGAGAACCCTGCTCCTTGTGATGTAACAGGCACCAGAGCACATCACAACCCTGCCCCTTGTGATGTCACAGGCACCAGAGCACATCACAGCCCTGCTCATTGTGATGTCACATGCACCAGAGCACATCACAGCCCTGCTCCTTGTGATGTCACAGGCACCAGGGCACATCACAGGCCTGAGCATTGTGAAGTCACAGACACCAGAGCACATCACAGCCCTGCCCTTGTGATGTCACAGGCACCAGAGCACATCACAGCCCTGAGCATTGTGATGTCACAGGCACCAGGAGATATCACAGCCCTGCTTCTTGTGATGTCACAGGCAACAGAGCACATCACAGCCCTGATCCTTGTGATGTCACAGGCACCAGAGCACATCACAGCCCTGCTCCTTGTGATGTCACAGGTGCCAGAGCACATCACAGCCCCGCCCCTTGTGATGTCACAGGCACCAGAGCAAATCACATCCCTGATACTTGTGATGTCAGAGGCGCCTGAGCAAATCATAGCCCTGACAATTGTGATGTCACATACACCAGAGCACATCACAGCCGTGACACTTGTGATGTCACAGGGACCAGAGCAAATCCCAGCCCTGCCCCTTGTGATGTCACAGGCACCAGACCACATGAGAGCCCTGCTCCTTGTGATGTCACAGGCACCACAGCCCATCACAGGCATGCTGCTTGTGATGTCACAGGCACTAGAGCCCGTTACAGCCCTGCTCCTGGTGATGTCACAGACACCAGAGCACATCACAGCCCTGCTCCTTGTGATGTCAGAGGTGCCAGAGTACATCACAGCCCTGCTCCTTGTGATGTCACAGTGCCCAGAGCACCTCACAACCCTGACATTTGTGATGTTACAGGCACCAGAGCACATCACAGCCCTGAGCATTGTGATGTCACAGGCACCAGAGCACATCACAGCCCCGCTCCTTGTGATGTCACAGGCACCAGAACAAATCACAGCCCAGGCTCCTTGTGATGTCACAGGCACCAGAGCAGCCCTGCTCCTTGTGATGTCACAGGCACCCCATCACATCCCTGCTCCTTGTGATGTCACAGGCACCAGACCACATCAGAACCCTGCTCCTTGTGATGTCACAGGCACCAGAGCACATCACAGCCCTGCCCCTTGTGATGTCACAGGCACCAGAGCACATCACAGCCCTGCTCATTGTGATGTCACAGGCACCAGAGCACATCACAGCCCTGCCCCTTGTGATGTCAGAGCACATCACAGCCCACATTGTGATGTCACAGGCACCAGGAGATATCACAGCCCTGCTTCTTGTGATGTCACAGGCAACAGAGCACATCACAGCCCTGATCCTTGTGATGTCACAGGCATCCAGAGCACATCACAGCCAGAGCACATCACAACCCCGCCCCTTGTGATGTCACAGGCACCAGAGCAAATCACATCCCTGATACTTGTGATGTCACAGGCGCCTGAGCAAATCATAGCCCTGACAATTGTGATGTCACAAACACCAGAGCACATCACAGCCGTGACACTTGTGATGTCACAGGGACCAGAGCACATCCCAGCCCTGCCCCTTGTGATGTCACAGGCACCAGAGCCCATCACAGTCATGCTGCTTGTGATGTCACAGGCACTAGAGCCCGTTACAGCCCTGCTCCTGGTGATGTCACAGACACCAGAGCACATCACAGCCCTGCTCCTTGTGATGTCAGACGTGCCAGAGCACATCTCAGCCCTGCTCCTTTTGATGTCACAGGCACCAGAGCACATCACAGCCCTGCTCCTTGTGATGTCACAGTGCCCAGAGCACATCACAGCCCTGACATTTGTGATGTTACAGGCACCAGAGCACATCACAGACGTGCTCCTTGTGATGTCACAGGGACCAGAGCACATCACTGCCGTGACCCTTGTGATGTCACAGGGACCAGAGGACATCACAGCCCTGCTCCTTGTGATGTCACAGGCACCAGAGCACATCACAGCCCTGACCCTTCTGATGTCACAGGCACCAGATCACATCACAGCCCTGCTCCTTGTGATGTCACAGTGGCTAGAGCACATCACAGCCCTGACCCTTGTGATGTCACAGGCACCAGAGCACATCACACTTCCTCCTTGTGATGTCACAGGCACCAGAGCACATCACAGCCCTACTCCTTGTGATGTCGTAGGCACCAGAGCACATCACAGCCCTGCTCCTTGTGATGTCACAGGTACCAAAGTACATCACAACCCTTCCCCATGTGATGTCACAGACGGCAGAGCACATCACAGCCCTGCTCATGGTGATGTCACAGGCCCCAGAGCACATCAGAGCCCTGACCCTTGTGATGTCACAGTGGCCAGAGCACATCACAGCCCTGCCCCTTGGGATGTCACAGGCACCAGAGCACATCTGCTTGGGATGTCCTGATCATTGTGATGTCACAGGCACCAGAGCAGATCAGAGCCCTGATCCTTGTGATGTCACAGGCACCAGAGAACATCACAGCCCTGCTCCTTGTGATGTCACAGACACCAGAGCACATCATAGCCCTTCTCCTTGTAATGTCACTGGCACCAGAGCACATCACAGCCGTGACACTTGTGATGTCACAGGGACCAGACCACATGAGAGCCCTGTCCCTTGTTATGTCTCAGGCACCAGACCACATGAGAGCCCTGCTCCTTGTGATGTCACAGGCACCACAGCCCATCACAGCCATGCTGCTTGTGATGTCTCAGGCACCAGAGCCCTTTACAGCCCTGCTCCTGCTGATGTCACAGGCACCAGGGCAAATCACAGTCCTGCTCCTTGTGATGTCACAGGCTCCACAGCACATCACAGCCCTGCCCCTTGTGATGTCACAGGCACCAGAGCACATCACAGCCCTGACACTTGTGGTGTCAGAGGGACCAGTGCACATCACAGCCCTGCTCCTTGTGATGTCACAGGCACCAGAGCACATCACAGCCCTTACCCTTCTGATATCACAGGCACAAGAGCCCATCACAACCCTGCTCATTGTCATGTCACAGCTACCAGAGCACATCAGAGCTTTGCTCCTTGTGATGTCACAGGCACCAGATCACATCACAGCCCTGTTCCTTGTGAAGTCACAGGCAACAGAGCACATCACATCCCTGACCCTTGTGATGCCTCAGGCACCAGAGCACATCACAGCCCCACTCCACGTGTTGTCACAGGCACCAGAGCACATCGCAGCCGTGCTCCTTGAGATGTCACAGGCACCAGAGCACATTACAGCCCTGCTCCTTGTGATGTCACAGGCGCCAGAGCACATCACAGCCCTGACCCTTGTGATGTCACAGGCACCAGGACACATCACAGCCCTGCTCCTTGTGATGTCACAGGCACCAGAGCACATCACAGCCCCGCGATTGGTGATGGCACAGGCCCCAGAGCACATCAAAGCCCCACGTCTTGTGATGTCACAGGCACCAGAGCACATCACAGCCCTGGCCACAGTGGTGTCACAGGCACCAGGGCACATCACAGCCCTCCTCCTTGTGATGTCACTGTGGCCAGAGCACATCACAGCCCTGACCATTGTGATGTCACAGGCATCAGGGCACATCACAGCCCTGACCCTTTTGATGTCACAGGCACCAAAGCACATCACCGCCCTGACAATTGTGCTGTCACAGGCACCAGAGCACATCACAGCCCTGAAAATTGTCATGTCAAAAACACCAGAGCCCGTTACAGCCCTGCTCCTGGTGATGTCACAGACACCAGAGCACATCACAGCCCTGCTCCTTGTGATGTCAGACGTGCCAGAGTACATCACAGCCCTGCTCCTTGTGATGTCACAGTGCCCAGAGCACCTCACAGCCCTGACATTTGTGATGTTACAGGCACCAGAGCACATCACAGCCCTGAGCATTGTGATGTCACAGGCACCAGAGCACATCACAGCCCCGCTCCTTGTGATGTCACAGGTGCCAGAGCACATCAGAGCCCAGAACCTTGTGATGTCACAGGCACCCGAACACATCACAGCCCCGCTCCTTGTGATGTCACAGGCACCAGAACAAATCACATCCCGGCTCCTTGTGATGTCACAGGCACCAGAGCACATCAAAGCCCTGCTCCTTGTGATGTCACAGGCACCAGACCACATGAGAACCCTGCTCCTTGTGATTTCACAGGCACCAGAGCACATCACAACCCTGCCCCTTGTGATGTCACAGGCACCAGAGCACATCACAGCCCTGCTCATTGTGATGTCACATGCACCAGAGCACATCACAGCCCTGCTCCTTGTGATGTCACAGGCACCAGAGCACATCACAGGCCTGAGCATTGTGAAGTCACAGCCACCAGAGCACATCACAGCCCTGCCCCTTGTGATGTCACAGGCACCAGAGCACATCACAGCCCTGACCATTGTGATGTCACAGGCACCAGGAGATATCACAGCCCTGCTTCTTGTGATGTCACAGGCAACAGAGCACATCACAGCCCTGATCCTTGTGATGTCACAGGCACCAGAGCACATCACAGCGCTGATCCTTGTGATGTCACAGGCACCAGAGCAAATCACATCCCTGATACTTGTGATGTCACAGGCGCCTGAGCAAATCATAGCCCTGACAATTGTGATGTCACAAACACCAGAGCACATCACAGCCGTGACACTTGTGATGTCACAGGGACCAGAGCAAATCCCAGCCCTGCCCCTTGTGATGTCACAGGCACCACAGCCCATCACAGGCATGCTGCTTGTGATGTCACAGGCACTAGAGCCCGTTACAGCCCTGCTCCTGGTGATGTCACAGACACCAGAGCACATCACAGCCCTGCTCCTTGTGATGTCAGACGTGCCAGAGCACATCTCAGCCCTGCTCCTTTTGATGTCACAGGCACCAGAGCACATCACAGCCCTGCTCCTTGTGATGTCACAGTGCCCAGAGCACCTCACAGCCCTGACATTTGTGATGTTACAGGCACCAGAGCACATCACAGACGTGCTCCTTGTGATGTCACAGGGACCAGAGCACATCACTGCCGTGACCCTTGTGATGTCACAGGGACCAGAGGACATCACAGCCCTGCTCCTTGTGATGTCACAGGCACCAGAGCACATCACAGCCCTGACCCTTCTGATGTCACAGGCACCAGATCACATCACAGCCCTGCTCCTTGTGATGTCACAGTGGCTAGAGCACATCACAGCCCTGACCCTTGTGATGTCACAGGCACCAGAGCACATCACACTTCCTCCTTGTGATGTCACAGGCACCAGAGCACATCACAGCCCTACTCCTTGTGATGTCGTAGGCACCAGAGCACATCACAGCCCTGCTCCTTGTGATGTCACAGGTACCAAAGTACATCACAACCCTTCCCCATGTGATGTCACAGACGGCAGAGCACATCACAGCCCTGCTCATGGTGATGTCACAGGCCCCAGAGCACATCAGAGCCCTGACCCTTGTGATGTCACAGTGGCCAGAGCACATCACAGCCCTGCCCCTTGGGATGTCACAGGCACCAGAGCACATCGCAGTCCTGATCATTGTGATGTCACAGGCACCAGAGCAGATCAGAGCCCTGATCCTTGTGATGTCACAGGCACCAGAGAACATCACAGCCCTGCTCCTTGTGATGTCACAGACACCAGAGCACATCATAGCCCTTCTCCTTGTAATGTCACTGGCACCAGAGCACATCACAGCCGTGACACTTGTGATGTCACAGGGACCAGACCACATGAGAGCCCTGTCCCTTGTTATGTCTCAGGCACCAGACCACATGAGAGCCCTGCTCCTTGTGATGTCACAGGCACCACAGCCCATCACAGCCATGCTGCTTGTGATGTCTCAGGCACCAGAGCCCTTTACAGCCCTGCTCCTGGTGATGTCACAGGCACCAGGGCAAATCACAGTCCTGCTCCTTGTGATGTCACAGGCTCCACAGCACATCACAGCCCTGCCCCTTGTGATGTCACAGGCACCAGAGCACATCACAGCCCTGACACTTGTGGTGTCAGAGGGACCAGTGCACATCACAGCCCTGCTCCTTGTGATGTCACAGGCACCAGATCACATCACAGCCCTGTTCCTTGTGATGTCACAGGCAACAGAGCACATCACATCCCTGACCCTTGTGATGTCACAGGCACCAGAGGACATCACAGCCCTGACTCCTTGTGATGTCACAGGCACCAGAGCACATCAAGCCCTGCTCTTGTATGTCACGGCACCAGAGCACATCACAGCCTGACACTTGTGATGTCACAGGGACCAGAGACATCACAGCCCTGCTCCTTGTGATGTCACAGGCACCAGAGCACATCACAGCCCTGACCCTTTGATGTCACAGGCACCAGCCATCACAGCCGCTGCTTGTGATGTCCAGGCACCAGAGCAATCACAGCCCCTCTGTGATGTCACAGGCACCAGGCACATCACAGCCTGCTCCTTGTGATGTCACAGGCACCAGAGCACATACAGCCCTGCTCCTTGTGATGTCACAGGCACCAGAGCACATCACAGCCCTGCACTTGTGTGTCAGAGGCACCAGAGCACATCAAGCCCTGCCTTGTGATGTCACAGGCACCAGACACATCACAGCCCTGCTCCTTGTGATGTCACAGGCCAGAGCACATCACAGCCCTGCTCCTTGTGATGTCACAGGCACCAGAGCACATCACAGCCCCTCCTGTGATGTCACAGGCACCAGAGCACATCACAGCCCTGCCTTGTGATGTCACAGGCCCAGAGCACATCACAGCCCTGCTCCTTGTGATGTCACAGGCCCAGAGCACATCACAGCCCTGCCCTTGGATGTCACAGGCACCAGAGCACATCACAGCCTGCCTTGTGATGTCACAGGCACCAGAGCACATCACAGC
Organism: Muscicapa striata striata; assembly: GCA_030060385.1. Lineage (NCBI taxonomy): Eukaryota > Metazoa > Chordata > Aves > Passeriformes > Muscicapidae > Muscicapa > Muscicapa striata. Next base: position 14,557 of record JAREIS010001523.1, read on the forward strand.
CCTGACCTTGTGATGTCACAGGCACCAGAGCACATCACAGCCCTGCTCCTGTGATGTCACAGGCACAGAGCACATAACAGCCCGCCCTGTGATGTCACAGTTGCTAGAGCACATCACAGCCATGACTCTTGTGATGTCACAGGTACCAGAGCACATCATCCTCCTTGGTCATGTCACAGGCACCAGAGCACATCACAGCCCTACCTTGTGATGTCACAGGACCAGAGCACATGCAGCCCTGCCCTTGTGATGTCAGCAGGCACCAGAGCACATACAGCCCTGCTCCTTGATGTCACAGGCACCAGATGAGTCACCCTTCTTTGTGTTACAGGACCAAGCCCACACAATCCAAAT
>JAREIS010001524.1:0-22496 GCA_030060385.1 Muscicapa striata striata
TGCAGCACTGCTCTCCTTGGTTCGCAGTGTCACAATGGCCTCTTGGTCCCAAGGAAGACCATGGTTTCAAACATGTTTCCTTAATTCCATGAGTCCCTGAGGAGAAGCACTGGCCCCGTGGTTCCATGGGCCCCTGCAGTGTCATAATGGCCCCATCATGACACGGGGTCCAGCTCTGCCACAATGCTCTGCATGGTCCCACAAGGCCCTGCAGTGTCACAGGGGACCGTTGGTTCCATGGGGCACCACAGTGTCACAATTATTCCCTTAGTTCCAAGAATCCTTGCAGTGGAACAATGGCCCCTTGATTCCATTAGCCCCAAGCTCTCACAAGGCTCTCCTTGGTCCTGCAGTGTCACAATGGGCCCTTGGTTCCACAAGGCCCTGCAGTGTCACAGTGGCCTCTGTGGTTCCACGAGGACCCAGAGTGTCACAATGGACTCCTTGCTTCTGTGTAGCCCCACAGTGTCACAGTGGCCCCTTGGCTCTGTGGTGCCATGTCGTACACAGTGTCACAATGGTCCTCTCAGTTCCATGAGGCCCTGCAGTGTCACAGTGGCCTCTCTGGTTCCACGAGGACCCAGAGTGTCACAATGGACTCCTTGCTTCTGTGTAGCCCCACAGTGTCACAGTGGCCCCTTGGATCTGTGGTGCCATGTCGTACACAGTGTCACCATGGTCCTCTCAGTTCCGTGAGGTCCTGCAGTGTCACAATGGCCCCTTGCTCCCCCAGGGTCCTGCAGTGTCACAATCATCACAGAATCACCCAGGCTGGAAAAGACCTTTGAGAGCATCAAGTCCAACCTGTGACCCAACACCACCTTGTCACCCAGACCATGGCACTCAGTGCCACATCCAGTCTTTCCTGAAACATTTCCAGGGACGGTGACTCACCCACCTCCTGGGGCAGCCCAGTCCAATGCTAAACCACCCTTTTTGTGAAGAGCATTTCCTAATATCCAGCCAAAACATCCCCTGGTGCAGCCTAAGGCTGTGTTCCTCTTGTCCTGTCACTGTTCCCTGGGAAAAGAGCCTGACCACACTTGGCTGCACCCTCCTGTCAGGGAGTTGTAGGGAGTGATGATATCTCCTCTGAGCCTCCTCTTCCTCAGGATAAACATCCCCAGCTCCCTCAGCCGCTCCTCACAGCACTTGTGTTCCAGACCTCTCACCAGCCTTGTTGCCCTTCTCTGGAGATGCTCCAGCCCCTCCATGTCCTGCCTAAATTGGGGGCCCAGAACTGGACACAGCACTCGAGCTTCTGCCCAACCAGTGCTGAGCACAGGAGAAGAATCACTGCCCTGGTCCTGCTGGCCACACCATTCCTGATCCATTGGAGTCGTAGGGGTTGGATGAGGGAAATGCTGGGGAGGAGGTGAGGACAAAGTGTTACTGATTTTCAGCCTTGATGTGTCATGATTTTCATATTTATTCAGACTGTGTTACAAGGTGCTGGGCATCATTATGAATTGGATCATACTGATATCAATCTAGAAGCAAACAAAACAAACAAAAAAATAATTTCTCTCTGTGTTTTTTTCAGTATAGTATTCTCACTTTGAATACACTTTTGAAATTGTTCTAATTAACCACAAAAAAATTGAAAACTTAAATCATTCCCAAGGGCTTTTCTTGTTTGGGTGTTTTGAAAAAATGTTTATGAACCTTTGTCACTGAATTTCTCAACTGAAGAGCTCAAGAAGAGGCCTCTGGAGTAGAAAATTTCATCAGCATCCTCCAAGTGGCTGAGGATCCATCCTGATCAGAGCAGGAATGAACAGAAATGGGCACAGCTTTGTGGCTGCCCCAGCTCTGGGATGGGCCCTAGGCCTGGAGCAGGAGCAACTCTGGAGAGCCCCAAGGCCGGGGCTGTTGTGCTGGCCTGGGCAGATGGGATGGCAGCAGGGGCTGCAGAGCTCTCAGGAGCTAAGGGAGAGGGGAGCAGGGCACACAGAGAGCCTCCTTTTGCCTTGGCCAAGCACCTTGCCCATGGCTGGGCTGAGTCCTGTCTGAGCTGCAGCTGCTGCTGTGCCCTTGCCAGGGGCTGAGGCCGTGGGGCCACTGCCCAGAGCCCCTGGCCTGAGCAGAGCTGTGGGGCCAGAGCCGGCTGGGCTGTGCTGGGGAGAGGCCCTTGGTGCTGCACAGAGCTCAGGGCAGCTGGCACAGCTTGCAGGGAGATGGGCTGGCCTGAGAGAGCCTGCCAGAGAAACCAGCAGGGTCCATCTCAGCCTGGCTGAGCGTGCAGGGGCAGGACCCAGCCCAGGCCTTGTGGGGCAGGGCCAGCGCCTGTGGAAGGCATTGGAAACAGGCAAGTGGGCGAGAGAGGAGGCTGCTCTGTGCCCTTGGTGGCATGCACAGAGCAGGGAGGGGGCCCAGAACATTTGTCACCGCCAGCCTCTGTCCCCAGCCATTGCCAGCCCTGGCTGCTCAGCCCAGGTTTGCCCTGGGCTGAGTTTGGCTGTGGCCCAGCTCCATTATCCTGTAGAGCTCAGGGCCTGTTCCCGGCCATGGCCAGCCCTGCCCAGCCTCTCTGCTGGCCCAGAGCACGGCAGAGCCCGGGGCAGGGCTGTCAGTGCAGGCCCACAGGTGCCGCGGGCTGTGCAGGAGGTGGCAGAGCTGCCCAGCAGGGAGGCCATGGGGCACAGAGACCCAGGGCTGCTGTGGGCACCACGGCTTCACCTCCAGCTCCAGAGGGGATGTGACAGATGGCAGCAGAGACAAATAATTCCTGCTGGATTCTTTATTGTTTTTGCTTACTCATGTGACCTGTGTCTGTATGTAGAGGAGGTGTTTTGTTGTCAGATAACACTGCTAGACTGACGAGAGTAATATTATTTAGGTGAAATTAATATTTAATGCATAATACAGAATGAGAAAAAAAAAAGAAACATATGATCAGAAGAGCATCTGTGTTTTTCAGTGGATCAGAGGCTCATTGATTTTCCAGTAGTCAAACCTGTTCCAATAATTTCTTCAAGGCTTCCTTGAGATGAGAGGTGACCACCAGAAGCCAAAGCCAGCCAGAGCTCTCTGTCCTGTTTTGGCAGCTTATGTCTGGGAGAACCCTTGCATACAGGGAATTTTTCAGGGGGAGTATAAATGTTGGCCGTAGGTACCTGGAAAGATGGGTGGTTCTTTTCCATAGGAAGGAAAGCACGGAACTCCAGTTCTTCAGAGGCTGATGAGAGACAGCCCTCAACATGCCAAGGTCAGCTGGACCTGTCAGGTGGCTCCTGGGAAGCGAAACCAGCCAGATCTGTTCCATGTCCCCTTGGTTCCATGAGGCCCCAAGTGTCACAATGATCCCTTGCTTCCATGAGGCCCTGCAGGGCCACAACGGCCCTTTGGTTCCATGTGACCCCACAGTGTCACAATGGTCTCCATGATTCCATGAGGTCTTGCAATGCCACAATGGTCTCCATGGATCCACGGTGCCCTGCAGGATCACAACGGCCCTTTGGCTGCACGAGGCCCTGTAATGCAGCAATGGCGTCTTGGTTCCACAAAGCCCTGTTTCTTCACACCGGCCCCTTGGGACCATCGGGCCCAGCCGGTCCACAGTGATGTCCTTGGTGCCACAAGGTCCAACAGTGTCCCAGTGTTTCCTTGGATCCATGGTACCCTGCAGTGTCATGACCCCTTAGTTCTATGGGACCCCTCAGTGTCACAATGGCCCCTTCACTTCAGATGGCCCCACAGTGTCACAATGGTCCCTTGGTTTCATGGAGTCCACGCAGTTTCACAATGGCCCCTTTAATTTCACAATCCCCACAGTGTCACAATGGCCCCTTCATTTCAGAAGGCCCCAAAATGTCCCAATGATCTGTGTGGTTCCATGGGGCCCCATAGTGTCACCATGGTCTGCACAGGAAGGAAACCAGAATGCAGACCTGTCTGTCCTGGCAGGGTTGCCTTGGAGCAACCCTTGGATATATGGAATTTTGACCCGGGACTCACAATTTCTGCTTTTTTAGCCTGGAAGAGAAGGCCAGTTCCTTTCCATAGAAAGGAAAGCATGCAGCCCCAGTGTTTGGAAGGCAGGTGAGAGCCAGCCCTCAGGAGGCCAAGGCCAGCCAGACCTGTCTGTAATGGCAGCTTTTGTGTAGGAGCAATCTTTGAATATAGGAATTTTTGCAGTGGAATCCCAATTTCAGCCATAGGTGCCTGGATAAGAAGGAAGGCTCTTCCTACTGGAAGGAAACCATAGAGCCCTGGTGTTTCAGGGGCAGATGAGCAGCAGCCACCAGAGGCCAAGACCAGCCAGAGACATCTGATCTGGTAGCTTTTGTCTGGGAGCAATCCTTGGTTACATAGAATTTTGGAGGTGGAATTCCAATTTTAGCCATGAGTGCCTGGAGGAGGATGGTTCTTTCCAATAGGAAGGAAAGCATGGAGCCCCAATGTTGCTGCCTGAGATGGTTACGGAGCGGCGAGAGGAGACAGCAACATGGCAACTCTCTTACTTGATGCAAGAAAGAGTGCAGTTTATTGAAGAAAGCTGTGGCTTTTTATAATACAGTTCGTGCAAAGCAAAATACAGACAGTTCATTGGAGAGACAGAGAGACACCTCTGCTCTCTGGTTCTCCCATAGATCCAGCAGGTGTGCTATCTATGTTATGATTCTTTCTCTTATGTTTACAGTACAGACAGAGGCCCTAGCATGGGAAAGGTTTCAGCTAGGCCTGAGAGAGTTTCACAGCCTGAGAAAGGAACTCAGACCCTGTGAGAAAAGGCCTAGGCCTGCAATTTTCAGCCTGTGGCTTCACTGAAGCCCACAAGTCCCCCTTTTAGTTTTAAAGAAAAAAGGAGAAGTGTTTGTAATCCTTTACAGGATCCTTTTGCAAAGGGGAACAAACACCACTCAGGAGATATGTGGATACCTGGAGTGCCTAGGGAAATCTTCAAGCTTGGTGCTTTTTCTCTGCAAAACTTACTTTTAATACAATAACAAAACCCATCACCATTCACCCGACTTATCAAACAGTGAAAAATCAACCACTAAGTGATTATTCTAATATAACAATGAAAACTATATTGACAGTTCCAATATGAACAGATAAATGTCCATTCCCTGCTTGTAGAGGGATGATCTGCTCAGTGTTTTCATCTGGTTGGTGTTTGGTGAGCTGGTCAGCAAGTGAAGGCTGAGCTGTGATCACACTGTGCCCCTGGTGCAGGTCAGGGTGGACACCTTGCAGGTCAGCAGGAAGGACCTAGGCGTGTCTCATCTGAAGCCTGAAATGAGGCAAAGGTGATTCACAATAACACGATACTTTCTTTCTCTTTTTCCAATCTCTCTGTTCTATCATAGAGACAGCATCAGGCACAGGAAAACTCTGAATCTCTCTCATTTGAGTATCAGAGACATCTGCCCCAGCACTCCCTCCTTCCTTGACCACTGCAGGAATGAAACCAGCCTCTGCTGCTCCCCCCTCTAAAGTAAAGACAAAGCTATCGTTGCTGTCAGCACAGGGTGGGGGCGGCGAAGCAGCTGGAAATGCCGATGGGAAGGGTCCGTTCATGACCGGACAGGCGGGCAGAGCTCCTCCGGCTGACGAGAGCAGCCCTGGGGTCGGCACTGCTTCCGAGCGAACGGACGGGGAGGCTGAGGGGAAAAGAGAAGAGGGCAGGCCCGCCTCTGCCGAGGCAGAGACAGGCCGCTGAGACCCTGCCTGGGCAGGCAGGCCGAGCTCCGACATCGGAGAGGAGGGAGGAGCCGGCACCCCCTCCTTCTCTGGGGTGGCCGGTGCCGACAGCTCCCTCTCTGCAGGCGGGTCGGGGTCAGCCAGCGTCTCGGATGGAGGGGCCAGCACGACCCCCACCTTTGCAGGGGGTGGCACTGGCCCAGCAGCAGGCAGATCAAGCGATGGCCCCGGCACGGTGGGGGGGCAGGCCGATGGCACCTCTTTGTCAGGAGCGAGCGGCGTCCCCAGAGCGGGGGGGCCTCCCGCCTCAGGCAGCGCGGGCTGCAAGGGGGGGCGGCTCCCAGCCAGCGGCTGCTGCGAGCCGTGATTGCCCGGCGCTGTTAAGGTGGTGTGGCCAGGATAGCAAACAGATTCTTCCTCGCTCTGTTCTGAGTCTGCTTCGCTCCGCTCAAAACCCGTCTCCTCTTCCAAAAAACTTCGATTAATTGTCGTCCAGGTGAGCATTAGAGGGCCGGCTGAGACATCCCCCTTTCGGAGGGCTGTCCACAGAAGGTCCCCTAATTCTTCCCACTTGTCCATAGAAAAAACTTCTCCTGCCTCTTCTGAAAAACCATGCTCTCTCGCCCAAGTTAACAAGGCAATCAAATCAGTTTCCTCTTGTTTAGATAAATGAATCCCCATTATTCGGAATTTCCCACCTAGCTGCTATGCTGGGAGGGGTGGGGGGGAACAAAGAGTACCTCTCTCAACGGGGAAGAAGGCTCGCAGAGCTGCTCGCGGCTCCCGCTGTCAGGGGTTGCGGTGTGCCGATGAGAGATGGCACGGCTCCGCTCCGGGCCGCTCCGCTCCGCTCGCTCCGCACCGTGGGACGCTGGGGCTCCGCGCCGCTCCGCACGGCTCCGTGCTCTCTCGGTAGGAGAGCAGGAAAAACCGACGACTTTTCGCGGATTTTTCCGCAATGTCCCAGATGGCTCTCTGACTCCGGCCGTCTCCTGGCTCCGATCTTGGCCCCAGGTTCGCAGTCCTGGTTTTCCGGGATTCAGCCTGGTATGCAGGCTGTCAGCTCCGAGTTTTTTTCGGTGCTGTTCGTCGGTCAGAGATCGCTGAAAGCAATCCCGATCCGCTGGAGTGACGATCTCGGCTGTCACCCCCAAATGTCGTTTTCCCGGTGGGAGCTCCCAAATGTTGTTATCTCGGTGGGACCGCCAAATGTTGCTGCCTGAGATGGTTACGGAGCGGCGAGAGGAGACAGCAACATGGCAACTCTCTTACTTGATGCAAGAAAGAGTGCAGTTTATTGAAGAAAGCTGTGGCTTTTTATAATACAGTTCGTGCAAAGCAAAATACAGACAGTTCATTGGAGAGACAGAGAGACACCTCTGCTCTCTGGTTCTCCCATAGATCCAGCAGGTGTGCTATCTATGTTATGATTCTTTCTCTTATGTTTACAGTACAGACAGAGGCCCTAGCATGGGAAAGGTTTCAGCTAGGCCTGAGAGAGTTTCACAGCCTGAGAAAGGAACTCAGACCCTGTGAGAAAAGGCCTAGGCCTGCAATTTTCAGCCTGTGGCTTCACTGAAGCCCACACCCCAATATCTCAGGGCAGATTAGAGGGGACCACACAAGGCCGAGGCAAGCCAGAGCTGTCTGTCCTGGCAGCTTTTGTCTGGGAGCAACCCCTGCATATAGGGAATTTTGGAGGAGGAATACCAATTTTGGCCATGGGTGGTTGTGTAGGAGAGACGGTTCTTTTCCATAAGAAGGCATGCACTGAGCCCCAGTGTTTGAAGGCAGGTGAGAGCCAGCTCACAGGAAGACAAGGACAGCCAGACTTGTTGGTAATGGCAGTTTTGTATGGGAGCAATCCATGGATATTGGGATTTTGGAAGGGGAATCCCACTTTGGCCATGGAACTTTGGATGAAAATGGCCGTTCTTTTCAATTTGAAGGATAGCCCAAAGTTCTGGTGTTTCAGGGGCTCATGAAAAGAGACCCTTGACATGCCAAGGCCAGTTGGACCAGTCAGGCCAAGGCAACGAGACCTGGTACCTGTTCCCTTGGATCCATGGGGCCCTGCAGTGCCATAGCATCCCCTTGTTCCCACAGGGCCCTGTAATGTCACAATGGTAGTGTCATATTGGATCCAAATGTGTCACACTGGCCTCTTGTTTCCATGGGGCTCCATAGTGTCACAATGGTCCCTTGTTTTCAGGAAGCCTTGCAGTGTCACAGATGTCTCCTTGGTGCCGCAGTATCCCAATGGAACTTGGTTCTGTGGGGACTCACAGTGGCAGAAGGGTCTCCTTGGTTCCACAAGGCCCTGCAGAATCCCTTGATATAACAAGGCCTCAAAGTGTCATTGTGGCCTCCAGGATTCCATGAGGCCCCTCAGTGTCACAATGGACCTTTAGTTCCATGGGGTCCTGCACTGTTACAGGAATCCTTAGATCCATGGGGCCCTGCAGTGTCACAATGGACTCCTTGGTTCCATGGGGCCACAAAGTGTCCCAGTGGCCCCCTGGTTCAATAAGGCCTGAAATGCCTTAAGATTTTAGCTTTATATTTTTCGATTTTTTTTACTGCATTACAGCATAACTCTAAACTCTGTAGAAAGTGTTATTTAACTGTCTTCACATTTTGCTCAGACAAAACATTTCCTCTGAAACTCAAGGACACCCTACACCCTCCAGCCCCAAAAAATATAAACAAAATTGAATTGGGGGGGGGGAGCGAACTGGGGGAATATGGCTTCATTACCTGAAGCTGTAATTGGAGGATTTACCCTGATATGCAAACTCATATCTGTCTGTAAAATTCATGATCACTCTATAACTGGAGTTGAAAACCTTCCAAATGAGCTGCACCAGACCAGAGGGAAACCAGGGCAGAACTGTGGTTTGCTAGGAAACGTCTCAAGAATTCAGTCATAATCCAACTCTAAATTTCTGATATAGTTCATGGGTCTCACTGAGGGACACAGCTGAGAAATTTTCTCCAAGTTCCAGTTAGAGCAGAAAATTGGAGGCAGAGATGACGATGGTGTGGGAAATGCAGGCATAGAGAGCTCCCAGGGCCTGGTGCATACAGGCTCAGAGATAGAAATGGATCCAAGGTTTGACCTAAGACCTTGGAGAAAGCTTGGATAATTGGAGCATTAAAAGTAAAATGGACATAAAACAATAATATAATTTTGTAGTCTAAGTAGAAATACATTTTAAGCAAGAAGACATATGTATTATGTAAGCAAAGCAGTATGTTAAGTAAGGTAGTAAAAGATTTTAGGTTTGAAGGGGGAAGGGGATGCAGCTGGGCTGCCTGGAAGCAGGCCCAAGGGTGGTAAGCCTGAGCTAGGGTGGAATCAGTAGCCCAGCTGAGGTACCTGTACACCAATGCACGCAGCATGGCTAATAAAAAGAAGAGCTGGAAGCCATGGTGCAGCAGCAGAGCGGTGATGTGGCCACCATCACAGAAACGTGGTGGGATGACTCACGCAGCTAGAGCACTGCACTGGATGGCTACAAGCTCTTCAGAAGAGACAGGAATGGGAGAAGAGATGGAGGGGTGGCCCTTTATATTAGGGAGAATTTTGATGCCATGGATGTTGAAACCAATGAAAATGAAGTTGAATGCCTGTAGTTAAGAATTCAGGGCAAGGCTGACAAGGCTGACATCCTATCTGGAGTCTGTTGGGAGTCGTCCACTCAACCAGGGGGAAGAGGTGGACAACTTATTCAATAAGCAGATAGATAATGTTTCAGGATCACCAGCCCTTGTTCTTGTAGGCGACTTCAACTTCCAGACACCTCCTGGGAATGTAATATAGCCAAAATAAGGCAGTCCAGGAAGTTTTTAGAGTGTATAGACAATAACTTTTTGATGCAGTTGGTGGGTGAGCCCACCAGGGGAAGGACTATGTTTGATCTGTTGTTTGCAAATAGAGATGGGCTGGTAGGAGATGTGATGGTTGGAGGTTGCTTGGGGCATAGTGATCATGAAATTATAGAGTTCTTGATATTTGGTGAAATCAGGAGGAATATCAATAAGACTTTTACATTGGATTTCTGGAGGGCAGACTTTGGCCTATTTAGGAGACTTATTCAGAGGTTTCTTTGGGAAGCAGCCCTTAAAAACAAAGGAGTTCAGGAAAGGTGGGAGTGCTTCAAAACAGAGATCTTGAGGGCACAGGAACAGACTGTCCCTGTATGTCCAAAGACGAGTCGACAAGGCAAACGTCCAGCCTGGTTGGGAAAGGAGGTTTTGGAGGAACTTAGGAATAAAAAGAGGATGTATCATCTTTGGAAGGAGTGTCAGGTCTCTCAAGAAGTATTTAAGGCAGCTGCTAGAGCATGTAGGAAAAAAGTTAGGGAGGGCAAAACCATGTTTGAACTAAAAACAGCGACTTCTGTAGAAGATAATAAGAAATGTTTTTACAAATATATTAATGGTAAAAGGAAGGGTAGGTCCAGTCTTTGTTCCTTACTGGATGAGGGAGGAAAATCAGTAACTGCAGACAGGAGAAGGCGGAGGTGCTTAACGCCTTCTTTGCCTCAGTCTTCAGTGGGAAGACAGTTTGTACTCAGGACAATTGTCCTCCTGGGATGGTAGATGGTGTCAGGGAGCAGAATGGTCCCCCTTTTATCCAGGAGGAGGCAGTCAGAGAACTGCTGAGCTGCTTGGATGTTCATAAATCCATGAGACCAGATGGGATCTATCCCAGGGTGATGAGGGAGCTGGCAGCTGAGATTGCAAAGCCTCTCTCCATCATTTACCAACAGTCCTGGGACACTGTGGCAAGGAGGATCCTGGTAACTATAGGCCAATTAGCCTGACCTCAGTATCTGGTAAGGTTATGGAACAGTTTATATTGAGTGTCATCACATAGCACTTAGAGGATGGCCAGGGTATCAGACCCAGCCAGCATGGGTTTAGGAGGAGAAGGTCTTGTTTGACCAACCTGATGTCCTTTTATGACCAAGTGACCTGCCTGGTGGATGCAGGAAAGGCTGTGGATGTTGTGTATCTCGATTTCAGCAAGGCCTTTGACATTGTCTCCCACAGCAAATTCCTGGAAAAGCTGGAGCCCACATCTTGGACAGGAGCACTTTTTGCTGAGTTAAGAACTGGCTGGATGGCCGGGCCCAGAGAGTGGTGATGAGCGGTGCTGCATCCAGCTGGGGATCAGTCACCAGTGGTGTCCCTCAGGGGTCTGTGCTGGGGCCAGTCCTGTTCAATAATTTCATTGATGGCATGGATGAGGGTACTGAGTCCTTCATTAGTAGATTTGCAGATGACACTAAGCTGGGAGTGTGTGTGTTGATCTACTGGAAGGCAGGAGGGCTCTGCAGAGACCTGGACACCAATTGGATGGATGGGAACAGTCCAGTGGGATGAAGTTTAATAAGTCCAAATGCCGAGTCCTGCATTTTGGCCACAATAATCCCCTGCAGCGTTATAGGCTGGGGATGGTGTGGCTGGACAGTGTCCAGGCAGAAAAGGACCTGGGGGTACTGGTCGACAGCCAACTGAACATGAGCCAGCAATGTGCCCAGGTGGCAAAGAAGGCCAATGGCACCTGGCCTGGATCAGGAATGGTGTGGCCAGCAGGAGCAGGGAGGTCATTCTTCCCTTCTACTCAGCACTGGTGAGGCTGCACCTTGAGTGTCCACTTCTGGGCCCCTCAGTTTCGGAAGGACGTTGAGATGCATGAGTGCATCCAGAGAGCAACGAGGCTGGTGAGGGGCTTGGAACACAAGCCTTATGAGGAACAGCTGAGGGATCTGGGGTTGTTTAGCCTGGAGAAAAGGAGACTCAGGGGTGACCTTATCACTCTCTACAACTTCCTGAAAGGTGGTTGTAGTCAGGTGGGGGTTGATCTCTTTCACCAGGCAGCAACTGGCAGAACCAGAGGACACAGTCTCAAGCTGCGCCAGGGGAGATACAGGTTGGATATTAGGAAAAAGTTTTTCACTGAAAGAATAATAAAGTACTGGAATAGTCTGCCCAGCGAGATGATAGAGTCACCATCCCTGGATGTGTTTAAAAAAAGACTGGATATGGCACTTGTTGCCATGGTCTAGTTGAGGTGTTAGGGCATGGGTTGGACTTGATGATCTTGAGGGTCTCTTCCAACCTAGTCATTCTGTGATTTTTTTTTTTCTGTGAATCACCCCTTGACTCAAGAAGACTAGTGTCCCCACAGTGTCAGAGTGGTCCCTAGGTTCCATGGAGTCTGTTGTGTCACAGTAGTCTCCCTGATTCCATCAGGCTTTGCAGTGTTACAACAGATCATTGGTTTCTCTGAGTTTCAGTGTCACTACGGTCCCCTTTGCTCCACAAGGCTCTGAAGTGCCACAATGGTTCTTAGGTTTCACAAAGCCTCAAAGTGTAAAAATGGCCTCCATGGTTTCATGAGGCCCTTCTGTGTCACAATGCACCTCTGGTTCCATGGTGCCCCATAGTGTCACAATGGTATCCTTGGTTCCATGGTGTCAGAATGGACCCTTCATCCCATGCAGACCCACGCTCTCACTGTGTTCCCCTTGATTCCATGAGGCCCTGATGTGCTATAATGGCCCCATGGTTCCAGTGGGTCCCAAAGTGTCAGAATAGCCTCCATTTTTCCATCAGAGGCCCTGCAATGTTACTGTTCTCTCCTTGGTTTCACAGGGCCCCACAGTGTGACAATGAACTCTTGCTCCATGAGGTTCCTTGTCACAATGGTCTCCTTGGATCCACAGTGTCACAATGGCCCCTGTTCCCTGTTTCAGTCCTTGTTTTTTCTATCACTGCACCCTCAAGCCATATGCATTCATCTTCTCCACCAGCTGTCACTGTTGGGAAAGAAGCCCCTGCATGGCCTGTCCCCGTGCTAAAAGTTCACAGGCACAGTAAAACATGAATGAAATCTTTTGGTATCAAGGCCAAGGCTTTGTGTGGCCAGGCAGAGACAGGCAGGATGCAGAGCTGTCAGCAAAGGAAGAGGCCAGCCAGGTGGGGCAGCCGGGGGATGACGACAGCCTGCAGGGACAGAGGCGCAGGGCATGGACACCGTAGGACAGCCTGGGCTGCAGAGGGCACAGGGATGGGCAGCAGCTGAAAGGCCCTGCCAGAGCCAACTCCTGGAATTCTCAGAAGATTGGGTCTGTAAGCCAAATCTTAGAATTAAACACAGTTAAGTAGATATAGGTTTTGCTTTAGATTTTCAGGTACGGAAAAAATAAAGGTAGTTACAAAGGTAACAAGAAGTTTTAGAGTGCAGCACTGTAAGTTTGTGTGTCATGATATAATTGGCTAAGAAAGTTCAGACTGTAGTATGAGTCAGTAAGATGAAATATCTTAGTATTGAATTAGAAACATAAATATCTCTGATGACAGTGTTTTATTTGTTAATAAAAACAAATAAATAAAACCTTAAAAGACTTTTTAACCATAAGTTTTTTGACTTCTAAGCCTTGCTGTGACCATCTGTATGACAAACTTCTTCTTTTTGCCTGGATTAGAAATAAAAAAAAAAAAAAAAATCACACCTTCTAAGGCAACTCAGAAGTCCCATCGCTCTGCTTCATTCAGAAAAACAAAAAATCCCCACCAAAAAAAGTAACATAAAAACAATAAGCCCACACTTAAAAAATATATCGTAAAAACAAGTAACCCACACTTTAAAAATATTAGTAAAAGGAATATATCCACACCTGGGGACACGTTCTCAGTCATGTACCTCAGTGGGACCCATTAGAACTTCAGGAAACTTTGGACTTTGAATCTGCCTTTAATTCTTGAGAGGTTTCTTTTCATCCTTGACTCTATTTTTTCCTACCTGCTACCATTGTCATCATTTTCTGCTCTATTTCAACCCTTGGGAAACTTTCTCCTTCATTTTATCAGTGGGACTCACTAGAAGTAGGAGAAACTTTGGAGTTTGAATCTGACTTTGACTTCTTGAGAAGTTTCTTCAACTCCCTGTCAGGGACTGATGTTCAGGGCCTCAGCCCCAACCCCAGAGAGGGTCATTAAAGTCCTTGTGCAGTGTCTGTGCTGCTGAGCTGGGCCAGGCTCCTGGCATAGAGGCAGCACCTAGAAAGGGCAGCACTTCAGGGAGACAGCCAATACTTCCAAAATATTTCCTTGGCAGCACCAATGCACCATGGGGCTCATTGTGATCAAGGAAGTCCTGACAAAACATGGCTCTGCCTTAATTTCCCCCTGGTCCAGTGCAGTTCATCAGGGACATTTTCACTGCCAGTTATGGAGAAATTACTCAAAGAGCTTCTAAGATATGTTCATTCCTATTTTCAAGGGTGCATTTTATTGCTGTTCTCTTTAGAGCAAATATGATTGCAGCATTCTGTGATTGATATTGATCTGGGGTCTTGTCACGGTGTGACTGGGGTTTGCCAATTTTAATATATTTAATTTCTTTTGGGGATCACATTTAGGAGTAAAGACAAAGCAGGCTCAAAGCTTAAAAGGGAACAATAAATTTATTACCAACACAAAAAAATTCAGAATGAGATTTCTAGATTATTCCCTCCTCCCCCTTTCCTCATACCGGCAACATACAGAAAAACACTTTGGTCAGTTATTCACTTAAACAATCATTTTAGTTCACTCAAGAGAGAGAAGTCCCTTCTTTTTGTTTAGGCTTAGAGGGTGTCTTACCCTCATAACTCACATCCACCTGGAAACTACAAATTATGATTTTTCCTCCCATTCTCACAGTCCTTCTAGAGCTGTATATGGGTTGCTGAAAAACACATGGGGTGTCATTTTAAAGGCAGGCAGCTGAGAAACACAAAAAACTCTTCATCTCACTCTTCATTCAAATGTCTCTGTCTAATTCCAGTCCCAAAGACAGAGAGCTCCATTTCCCAAGGCCCATTTCTTAAGGCAAAAAAGGTCTTCTTCTCAGGCACTTTTAACCTCCCCAAGTATATTCTACAGTTTAAAGGAATTTTGAGTAAAATCACGATCCTCTAAAGCCCACCAAAAAAAGGTTTTAAGCTACTTATCAGTGGCGACTCCTCAGATCTCTCCTTCTTTAAGAACTTGTCTTCCTTCTGCTGACTTCTGTAATTCCTCTTGCTTCATGCTTTCCATTCTGGGGAGCTCAGGAAAATCCGAAGTTTCATTCAGGCACTAAAAGTTAAACTTGTATCCAAAACGGTAAAGATCCAGGCTGAAGCCATGCTGGAAAAGACGCAGCCACATGAGATGATGAAAATGGCTGGACTTCTTTGTGCCGCTGTGCGAGAGCCGAGCCGAGCCCAGCCGGGCCGGGCCGGGCTCCCCCACGGGTCCGAAGCCGCTCCGGGGCATTCCCGAGTCCAGGCTCTCCTCGCCCCGTGCAGGGGCCGGGGCCGGGCCCGCCGGGGTCAGAGCCGAGTCCACCCCGGGGCCTGCCCGGGGCCCGGAGTCATCCCGGGGCTGGGCCCTTCCTCCTCCCGGGGCTCAGCCCGGGCCGGGCCCATGCTGGGACCCGGAGCCCCTGCCAGCTCCTCTCCCCTGCCTCCCCCCTGGAAAGCAAAAGACCCCAACTAACTTCTTTCCTGTGATTCGTAAAAGCGAAACAGCGTTCTAATTGGTTTCCTGGGCTGTCAATCACCAATCCAGGTCTCTGATTGGTCCCCACAGCCTCAGGGGAGGCTCCCAGAGAAAGACCCTTTGCTCCCTTTGTCTCAGGACCATGTGCGTTACACGGGGCTTCCATGGGGGAATGGGCCACCACCACCCCCTTTCCATGTGTCCCAGCACAAGGCTGTTTTGGTTATCAAAGCTTTAACTTGGTGCCAGACTTGAACAACAGGAGATCCTCCTGCCATCAGTTTTTGGGCCTCAGGTCCCATTAAAACTGTGGCTGCACAATTCTGCAGACAATGAGGCCACTCTGGCCCCGGGATGAAACATTTTAGCACAAGAATTCCTTTTTTTGTCCCTGTGTAACTTCTAGATTTTGAAGAATGAGGTTTATGTGCCTGGTAAATATTTAAAATTTTAATAAAAGACAGTAAGCTACAAACAGGAAAGCAAAAGGTTGTAACAGCAGGGTGCTTTGCCTTCAGCCAAGTGCACACCCTAATTCAAAAAACACTTCCTTAAATGCATCAACCTGTTGCATATTCAAGGATCTTCATACATTATTCAAAATATTTCCTCCCCAACCTGTAAATCAACATTTTTCCTTCCCTGAGGGTCTGCTGTCCTATAATCCAAGAATGTGAAGAATTTCCTTTTTATCTTTTCTATTCTACCATTCTCTGAGTTAGTTGCATGAACAAAAGCTTTTTACATCACCATGTTATAGTCTAAGAAAAATATATTTATCACACTGCTAGTTTTAAGTCTTGTTAATAGCAAAACATAGCTTTATATTCATAAAGCAAAGCTTTCCAACAATTTACATTCATTTTAATATTTGCAACAGCCAATAATATAGTATGTACTATAACACACATACAAGTCAAATTTCTTTTCTGAGTCTGGAATAGACATGGCTGGGGCACCAATCATTTTGGCTTTTTTCAATTTCTGAATTTTTTCTGTTGTATGTGTCCATTCCACGATATTGAGGCTATCTGGGTAATGCAGTGTAATGTAATGATCTGGCTTGAACAGCGAATCCTCAATCCAGAGGAAGCAATTCCCTATTAATCCTCAGAATTGTCCCAGCTCCATTTAATTCTGGGTAGCATTACTTCTAAGATTCATTTGTCCTCCTCTGGGTCAATACACCAGAAACCTTCAGTCAAAATATGTCCCAAATATTTAACCTCTTTCTCCACCTTTTTTGCTTTTTTGCTTCAAATACTCCAAGATGCTTTTTAGCCTGAACATTCAGCCATTTCACAGGGGCTTTGTCTACCACTTCTTGTCTTCCTGATTGGAGCAGTCATCCATATCCTGCATTAACCCAGTCCCTGGGGTGGGGTAAATTCTTGTGATATTTTCTGCAAGGCTTGCCCCAATAAGGCTGGGGCTTCCGTGCATCCCTGCAGAAGGACTGTCTATGTCTTTGCCATTTTCCCTTCTACCTTTTGTTCCCACTCCAAGGCAAAATACAGTTTAGCATCCTGTGTGAGTGGGCATCCCCAGAAAGCATCTTTGACATCAAGTACTGAATGGTGTCAGTGTGAGGAGGGAACCTGGTTCAAGGTGCTGTAAGGATCTGAGACTGTGGGGTGCCTGGGTTTAATAATCTCAGTTATTATTCTTAGGTCCTGCGCCATTCTATGGATTCCATCTGATTTCTTGAGTGGCAGGATAGGAGCATTCTAGGGAGAGATCCCTGGCTCCAAAAGCCCTGCCTTTAGCAGGGACTCAATAAGAGGCTGTGAGCCCTTCCTTCCCTCCCTTGGAATAGGGTATTGCTTTTAGACACCACTTGTCCTGGTTGCTTCAAAGTCCTTTGGACAAGCTCCACTTACAATTTCCCCTATTTTCCTGGAGCTGCCCACACTTCTGGGTTCACTTCAGCATAGGCCTTGCAGACATCTGCCAGACAAAGGCACAACTCAGTATCACCTTTACAGTATTAATTTGTGTTCCTAAATTAGCCATCAAATCCCTTCTCAGTAAATTACAATCAGAATTAGGAAGAAATAAAAGCTCATCCATTTCAAACCCATCCCCCACATCTTCTAACACTGAGTGAATAAAACACACCAGCTCATCTTTCCCACTTATCCCCCGAATACTGCTGTCTAAATCCCTTCTGGATTTCCCTTATTGCCCCCTGGGCGTCCATGTCTTTGATTACCTCTGGGAGAATGTGCAAACTCCCTCAACATGCTCCCAAGGGATCCTTCAGAGATATTTTGGGATCATCATCCCTTTTGCTGGGGGCCCTTCCTGGCTTTCCTTTTCTCCCCACCATGGGTGCCCTGCCATGTTTAGTCCCCGAAGATCCCACTGCACTCACTGATGAGATTTTCAGAGCTCTCTGGCTGCCGACTCTTCTCAGCCCCCCTGATGTGTCACTCGTCTGTCTCCTGGTCACTCTCGGGTACCCAATCCATGCCCGGTGCCGCCGCCCCCCAAGGGAGCCGATCACCCAAACTGGGTGAGGCACCTTCAGCTCCACTCGCTGCCCCTGCCCCGGATGGCGCAGGGTGCTGATGGCTCAGCAGGGTCCAGGCAGAGCTGCAGCTCCCAGTGTTCCCCACCTGGACCCCACCTGCCCCCTCGGGCCCCAGCGCCCCCCGCGAGGGGAATTTGGGGAGGTGGGAGGGGGCAGCGCCAAGGCCGGGCCCCCCCGCGCTGCCGTGGCGGGAGCAGCTGCAGTGGGGACCGAGTGCGGGCAGGAGCGGCCGAGAGCCCAGCGCTGCCCCAGCCCGAGCTGCCCCAGCTCCATCCCTGCCCCTGCGCTGGGATGCTGTGGGTTTGGGGGGAAGAGGGAGCCGGCAGGGGGTGCTGGGCCTGGGGGCAGCAGGAGAAGGGAAGGAGAAGCAGGGTTGGAGAACAAAATGGTCAAACGCTGCACGTGGGAGGAGAACGTGGGATTGTGCAGGAGAAGGAGGAATAGTAGGAGGAGGATGAGTGTGAGAAAGAGGAGGGACACAGGAGGAGGAGAAGTGGGAAGCAGCACAAGGTTCCACTCCTCCCTGTATTTGCAGCCTCTTCCCCCGTCCAGCAGTCTTGTCCCTCTCATGTGCAGCAAGTGACCGGAGAGAGGGATCCACAATTTTCACAGGGGTGAATCTTGGTGTTTCTGAGCTTTATTGGGCTAAATGTTCATGCTTTGGTTTTATATGGGGCCTGAATCTTTATATTTTGCAGGAGGTTTTGGCTGAATCTTGATGTTTGGGCAGTTTTTGATTTTTCTCTTGATGTTTGGATGTTTTTTGGGCTGAATCTTGGCGTTTGGGAGGTTCATACAGACACAAGATGCTGAACAACTTCCTGAGATTAACTTGGGCAATGAGGAACCCCCTAGTCGAAAGTGTTTTATCTTTTTTTTTTTCCCCAAACCAGGATTTTTCATTCCCAAGGCGTGGGCAGATGGAGAAGGAGCAAAAGCCCCAGAGATCCCTCCCAAGGAGGGGCTGCAAACCCAGCCCAGGGAGCTGCGAGGACGAAAGACCCTCCCTGAGCCAGGAATGTGGCCAGAGATGCAGGCAGAGCTCAGAGCTGGTGGAGAAGCCTCATGAAGGGGAGAAGCCCCACAAGTGCTTGGAATGTGGGAAGGGTTTCAGCTGCGGGTCCAAACTGATCCAGCGCCAGATGATCCACACTGGTGAAAAGCGCTATGAGTGTGGGAAATGTGGGAAGACCTTCAGGAACATCTCCAACCTGATGCAGCACCAAGTCGTCCACACAGGGGACCGGCCCTACACCTGCTTGGAATGTCAGATGAGCTTTGGGCAGAGCTCCACCCTAAAAGTCCACCAGCGCATCCACACTGGGGAGAGGCCCTACCAGTGTCCCAAGTGTGGGAAGAGGTTTCAGACCACCTCTAATATTCTCCTACATGAGTGGATTCACAGAGAGGAGAGGCCCTTCCGCTGCCACGACTGCGGGAAGGGATTCAACCGCAACTCCCATCTCACTGCCCACCGGCGCATCCACACTGGGGAGAGGCCCTGCGAGTGTCCTGAGTGTGGGAAGAGCTTCTCACGGAGCTCTCACTTGACCCAACACCAATGGAGGCACCACTAAGGGAAGCCCTGTGAGTGCCCCAAGTGTGGGAAGAGCTTCGTGCTCTGCTCCAGTGACCCCTGTTGGGCAGAGCCCCGCTGATCTGTGTTGGGAGGACACCTGGCTGGAGGAACTCTGCATCACCCTGTCTCCCTGTGGGCACCTGGATGAACACAGGGACAGCGATGTCCATTGGGATACAAGCACAGACTGAATTCCTTGGGGTGAGTTAATTTGTTGACTTTCAACCCCAGAAAATCTTCTGTGTTCAATTCTCTCTTCTGGTGGCATCCAGGAATACTGAATGTTCTTGGACGTCTTTTCCAGCCTCAATGATTCCAGGGTTTTGATTTCCTATTGCCCAAAGGTGTCTTCTGCAGCCAAATACTGATAAACTGGGGGAAAGACCAAGATTTTGGAGACAGTGGAGTGGAAATCCCTCCAGAAAAGGTTCTTCCCTCCCTCCTAAGTACGTGGATCCTCAGCTCACACAGATATGGAAATCCTTTTCTTTTGGCCTTGATTTTCTTTTCATTTCTCTTCATCCCTTTAAATCATCCAACCTTGGGGTAAAAATAAAGACATTGAACTGAGACAGGGGTGGGGACATGGGAGGATGTAGTTATTATGTCGAGATGGACATGACTGGCATAATCACCAATCTTTTATTAAAAACTTCTCGTGCCTTCTCTCAATGATCTTTTTTCAGGCAAATCTGTCTCTTTTCCTCCTAGGCAGCTCCACACAGCTCTGACTCCTCTCCTCTCTGCAAGTTTCCTTCTTCCTTCTACATGACTGGCTAAACCCCAACCTGTCTCTCACACAACTTCTTACCTTCTCTGTCCCTTGCACAGCTGCGTGTCCCTTACCTACCCACAGCACAACCAGCACACTCCATGCCAAGCTGCAGCAGACCCTGGGTCTCAAGCTCCAACTCCAGCAGCAGCTTGTGGCCAGCTGACCCCTCTTTTATAGCACTCACCCTCATTGGGCAGGCAAGGTTGTTTCCACTCCTCAGTAGTCAGTACAGCTGAAATTCATTGGGAAAGATTGCTTTCTGCACTCTCCTTAGAACCCATCTTCCCACCCCTGAACTTCCATTTCCAGGCACCGAGAACCCCCTAAACCTCCATTCCCGGGCAGGGGAACCCCGGAATCCCCATTTTGGGTCCTGTGACCCCCCCTCAATCCCCTTCTCTAGCACTGGCAGCCCACTGTACCTCCTTTCCCAACATCACCACCTTCCTGTACCCCCTTATCTGGCACGGAGACCCCCCTGAACCCCCATTTCTGGTCACCGGCACTCCCTGAACCGCCATTTCCTGGCAGTGGAACCCCCTTGAGCCCCGAATTCTGGGAAGGAAACTCCCCCTTAACACGCATTCCCCAGCACCCCAGGAACCCCTGAACCCACATTTTTGGGCATGGGGACTTCACCGTACTCCCTTCCTCAGCACCTGGACCCCCCTGTACCCCCTTATCCGGGGCTGGTGTGGTGGACATTCAGTTGAAAGAAGTTAGGAGTTAAAGAAGTTAAGAAGTGTCAATGTTTACTTACCCTCCAAGTTGTACTTTTGTATGTAAAATGTTGTTTGTATCCCAGTTTCTACTTCCGCCCCTGTTTTATGAATTCCAGTTCCTATATCCGCCCTTCTCGGTTATCCCTTCCGCCCTCACCATCGCCCTACTTCCGCCTGCCTGCTGTCCTGCCTGCCAGTCAAGTAACCACACCCCTTTACGCAAAACAGCCGGCGTTCCCAGTTAGCCAGTTCGCCAGCGGAAGTCCCGACCCAGACTAAACGCCAAATAAGAACAACTGTGCGAAGAATACCAAGAGACCACCAACTTTAGGACGTGAGGAAGACCACCAGCTATTGATAGAAACCGACTTTCTCTCCACCCTCATCTAAAACACCCTTGGACGAGATGACAACCCTAGACTCGATGAGCTAAGGACTGAGCAATCCGTGCATGCGCGTGGGCCAGGACTCCCCTCCACCGGTAGAAGGCGGACGGAAGAACTGGACTCCGCATCGCATCGGGCGCCGGCTCCTAAACGGCAACAGCAGGCGGCGGCAGGCGGCGGCATCCCAAAGCCCCAGAAATAAAGAGCTGATTTCTAATAAAGGCTTCGGCCCTGCCTACGCCTGACTGTTTTGAAAGGGCGTGGTGTGCGCAGTGGGTGGCACCCTGACTGTTTGAAAGGGGTGCCGGCTTGAGGAGCCAGTAAGCTTGGCCAGACCCGGAGAAAAGTGTCTCGCACCTGGTTGTTTGACCGCGGCGCGGTGCGTGAAGCGAGTGACCCTGACTGTTTGAAAGGGGTCCCGGGAGTGAAAGGGAAGGAGGCCTGACTGTTTTGAAAGGAGTCTCCCCACCACGCCCTGACTGTTTTGAAAGGAGCGTGGTGTGTGAGGTGGCACCCTGACTGTTTGAAAGGGGTGCATGAGTGTGAAAGGGAAGGGGAGGCCTGCTGTTTGAAGGGTCTCCCACCACGTCCGGACTGTTTTGAAAGGGCGTGGCCTGTGAGTGGTGGCACCCTGACTGTTTTGAAAGTGGTGCCACGAGTGTGAAAGGGAGGCCTGACTGTTTTGAAAGGGTCTCCCCGCCGCACCCCTGACTGTTTGAAAGGGCGTGGTGTGTGGTGGGTGGCACCTGACTGTTTGAAAGGGTGCCACAAGTGTGAAAGGGAAGGGAGGCCCTGACTGTTTTGAAAGGGTCTCCCCACCACGCCCTGACTGTTTTGAAAGGGCGTGGTGTGTGAGTGGGTGGCAGCCTGACTGTTTGAAAGGGGTGCCACGAGTGTGAAAGGGAAGGGGAGGCCAGACTGTTTTGAAAGGGTCTCCCCACCGCGCCCTGACTGTTTGAAAGGGGCGCGGTGCGTGAGTGGGCGGCACCCTGACTGTTTGAAAGGGGTGCCGCGAGTGTGAAAGGGAAGGGGAGGCCTGACTGTTTTGAAAGGGTCTCCCCACCACGCCCTGACTGTTTTGAAAGGGGCGTGGTGTGTGAGTGGGTGGCACCCTGACTGTTTGAAAGGGGTGCCACGAGTGTGAAAGGGAAGGGGAGAGGCCTGACTGTTTTGAGAAGAGTCTCCCGCCACGTCCTGACTGTTTTGAAAAGTGCGGTGTGTGAGTGGAGTGGCACCCTGACTGTTGGAAAGGGGTGCCACGAGTGTGAAAGGGAAGGAGGCCTGACTGTTTTGAAAGGGTCTCCCCACCACGCCC
>JAREIS010001525.1:0-21057 GCA_030060385.1 Muscicapa striata striata
CCTCAGCTGGGCTACTGATTCCACCCCTAGCTCAGGCTTACCACCCTTGGGCCTGCTTCCAGGCAGCCCAGCTGCATCCCCTTCCCCCTTCAAACCTAAAATCTTTTACTATCTTACTTAACATACTGCTTTGCTTACATAATACATATCTCTTCTTGCTTAAAATGTATTTCTACTTAGACTACAAAATTATATTCCTGTTTTATGTCCATTTTACTTTTAATGCTCCAATTATCCAAGCTTTCTCCAAGGTCTTAGGTCAAACCTTGGATCCATTTCTATCTCTGAGCCTGTATGCACCAGGCCCTGGGAGCTCTCTATGCCTGCATTTCCCACACCATTGTCATCTCTGCCTCCAATTTTCTGCTCTAACTGGAACTTGGAGACAATTTCTCAGCTGTGTCCCTCAGTGAGACCCATGAACCGTATCAGAAATTTAGAGTTTGATTATGACTGAATTCTTGAGAGGTTTCCTAGCAAACCACAGTTCTGCCCTGGTTTCCCTCTGGTCTGGTGCAGCTCATTTGGAAGGTTTTCAACTCCAGTTATAGAGTGATCATGAATTTTACAGACAGATATGAGTTTGCATATCAGGGTAAATCCTCCAATTACAGCTTCAGGTAATGAAGCCATATTCCCCCAGTTCGCTCCCCCCCCCCCCCAATTCAATTTTGTTTATATTTTTTGGGGCTGGAGGCTGTAGGGTGTCCTTGAGTTTCAGAGGAATTGTTTTGTCTGAGCAAAATGTGAAGACAGTTAAGTAACACTTTCTACAGAGTTTAGAGTTATGCTCTAATGCAGTAAAAAATTCGAAAAATATAAAGCTAAAATCTTAAGGCATTTCAGGCCTCATTGAACCAGGGGGCCACTGTGACACTTTGTGGCCCCATGGAACCAAGGAGTCCATTGTGACACTGCAGGGCCCCATGGATCTAAGGATTCCTGTAACAGTGCAGGACCCCATGGAACCAAAGGTCCATTGTGACACTGAGGGGCCTCATGGAATCCTGGAGGCCACAATGAAACTTTGAGGCCTTGTTATATCAAGGGATTCTGCAGGGCCTTGTGGAACCAAGGAGACCCTTCTGCCACTGTGAGTCCCCACAGAACCAAGTTCCATTGGGATACTGCGGCACCAAGGAGACCCCTGTGACACTGCAAGGCCTCATGGAAACAAGGGACCATTGTGACACTATGGAGCCCCATGGAAACAAGAGGCCAGTGTGACACATTTGGATCCAATATGATACTACCATTGTGACATTACAGGGCCCTGTGGGAACAAGGGGATGCTATGGCACTGCAGGGCCCCATGGATCCAAGGGAACAGGTAACAGGTCTGGTTGCCTTGGCCTGACTGGTCCAACTGGCCTTGGCATGTCAAGGGTCTCTTTTCATGAGCCCCTGAAACACCAGAACTTTGGGCTATCCTTCAAATTGAAAAGAATGGCCATTTTCATCCAAAATTCCATGGCCAAAGTGGGATTCCCCTTCCAAAATCCCAATATCCATGGATTGCTCCCATACAAAAGCTGCTGTTACCAACAAGTCTGGCTGTTCTTGTCTTCCTGTGAGCTGGCTCTCACCTGCCTTCAAACACTGGGGCTCAGTGCTTTCCTTCCTATGGAAAAGAACTGTCCTCTTGCACAGACACCTATGGCCAAAATTGGTATTCCTCCTCCAAAATTCCCTATATGCAAGGGTTTCTCCCAGACAAAAGCTGCTAGGACAGACAGGTCTGGCTGGCCTTGTCCTCTGGTGGTCACCTCTAGCCTGCCCTGAGATATTGGGGCTCCATGCTTTCCTTCCTATTGGAAAGATCCATCCTTCTCCAGGCCCTCATGGCTAAAATTGGAATTCCACCTCCAAAATTCTATGTAACCAAGGGTTGCTCCCAGACAAAAGCTACCAGATCAGATGTCTCTGGCTGGTCTTGGCCTCTGGTGGCTACTGCTCATCTGCCCCTGAAACACCAGGGCTCTATGGTTTCCTTCCAGTAGGAAGAGCCTTCCTTCTTATCCAGGCACCCATGGCTGAAATTGGGATTCCACTGCAAAAATTCCTATATTCAAAGATTGCTCCTACACAAAAGCTGCCATTACAGACAGGTCTGGCTGGCCTTGGCCTCCTGAGGGCTGGCTCTCACCTGCCTTCCAAACACTGGGGCTGCGTGCTTTCCTTTCTATGGAAAGGAACTGGCCTTCTCCTCCAGGCTAAAAAAGCAGAAATTGTGAGTCCCGAGTCAAAATTCCATATATCCAAGGGTTGCTCCAAGGCAAACCTGCCAGGACAGACAGGTCTGCATTCTGGTTTCCTTCCTGTGCAGACCATGGTGACACTATGGGGCCCCATGGAACCACGCAGATCATTGGGGCACTTTGGGGCCTTCTGAAATGAAGGGGCCATTGTGACACTGTGGGGATTGTGAAATTAAAGGGGCCATTGTGAAACTGCGTGGACCCCACGAAACCAAGGAACCATTGTGACACTGTGGGGCCATCTGAAGTGATGGGGCCATTGTGACACTGAGGGGCGCCATGGAACCAAGGGGTCATGACACTGCAGGGTACCATGGATCCAAGAAAACATTGGGACACTGTTGGACCTTGTGGCACCAAGGACATCACTGTGGACCTGCTGGGCCCCATGGTCCCAAGGGGCTGGTGTGAAGCAGTAGGGTTTTGTGGAACCAAGAGGCCATTGTTGCATTAAAGGGCCTCGTGCAACCAAAGGGCCCTGGTGATCCTGCAGGGCACCGTGGATCCATGGAGACCATTGTGACATTGCCAGGATCCATGGAAGGATGGAGACCATTGTGACACTGTGGGGCCCCACGAAGCCAAAGGGCCATTGTGGCCCTGCAGGGCCTCCTGGAAGCAAGGGGCCATTGTGACACTGCGGAAGCAAGTAGAACATTGTGATACTACATGGCCCTCTGGAACTAAGGGGACATGGAACAGATCTTGCTGGTTTTGCTTCCTGGGGACCACCTGACAGGTCCAGCTGATTTTGGAATGTTGAGGGTCACCTGTCATCAGCCCCTGGAGAACTGGGGCCCCGTGCTTTTCTTCCTATGGAAAAGAACCATCCATCTTCTGAGGTGATCATGGGCAAAACTGATACTCCCTCTGAAAAATTCCCTATATGCAGGGATGCTCCCAGACAAAAGCTGCCAGGACAGGACGGAGAGCTTTGGCTGCCTGTGGCCTCTAGTGGTCAACTCTCATCTCAAGGAAGGCCTGAGGAAAGTATTTAAAGAGGCTTGTCTACTGGAATATCAGTGAGTCTCTTATCCACTGAAAAATTTACATGCTCTTCGGATTGTAAGTCTTTTTTCCTACTGTGTGTTGAGCAAGAAACATTTTTTTCACTTAAAAATTATTAGTATTAGTATTAGTATTAGTATTAGTATTAGTATTAGTATTAGTATTAGTATTAGTATTGCTCAACCTCTGTTATCTGACACATAACCCTCTACATACGGATGCAGATAACCTGTATAAGCAAAGACAATAAAGAATCCAGCAGAAATTATTTGCCTCTGCTCCCGTCTGTCACATCTCCTCTGGAGCTGGAGGTGCAGCCATGGTGCCCACAGCAGCCCTGGGGCTCTGTGCCCCATGGCCTCCCTGCTGGGCAGCCTCTGCCAGCTCCTGCACAGCCCGTGGCACCTGTGGGCCTGCACTGACAGCCCTGCCCCGGGCTCTGCCGGGCTCTGGGCCAGCAGAGAGGCCGGGCAGGGCTGGCCATGGCTGGGAACAGGCCCTGAGCCCCGCAGGAGGATGGAGCTGGGCCACAGCCAAACTCAGCCCAGGGCAAACCTGGGCTGAGCAGCCAGGGCTGGCAATGGCTGGGGACAGAGGCTGGCGGTGACAAATGTCCTGGGCCCCCTCCCTGCTCTGTGCATGCCACCAAGGGCACAGAGCAGCCTCCTCTCTCGCCCACTTGCCTGTTTCCAATGCCTTCCACAGGCGCTGGCCCTGCCCCACAAGGCCTGGGCTGAGTCCTGCCCCTGCACGCTCAGCCAGGCTGAGATGGACACTGCTGGTTTCTCTGGCAGGCTCTCTCAGGCCAGCCCAGCTCCCTGCAAGCTGTGCCAGCTGCCCTGAGCTCTGTGCAGCACCAAGGGCCCTCTCCCAGCACAGCCCAGCCGGCTCTGGCCCCACAGCTCTGCTCAGGCCAGGGGCTCTGGGCAGTGGCCCCACGGCCTCAGCCCCTGGCAAGGGCACAGCAGCAGCTGCAGCTCAGACAGGACTCAGCCCCAGCCATGGGCAAGGGGCTTGGCCAAGGCAAAAGGAGGCTCCCTGTGTGCCCTGCTCCCCTCTCCCTGAGCTCCTGAGAGCTCTGCAGCCCCTGCTGCCATCCCATCTGCCCAGGCCAGCACAACAGCCCCGGCCTTGGGGCCCTGCAGAGCTGCTCCTGCTCCAGGCCCAGGGCCCATCCCAGAGCTGGGGCAGCCACAAAGCTGTGCCCATTTCTGTTCATTCCTGCTCTGATGAGGATGGATCCTCAGCCACTTTGAGGTTGCTGATGAATTTTTCTACTCCAGAGGCCTCTTTTTTGAGCTTTTCAGTTGAGAAATTCAGTGACAAAGGTTCATAAACATTTTTCAAAACACCCAAACAAGAAAAGCCCTTGAGAATTATTTAAGTTTTCAATTCTTTTGTGGTTAATTAGAAAGATTTCAAAAGTGTATTCAAAGTGAGAATACTATACTGAAAACAACACAGAGAGAATGTTTTTTTTGTTTGTTTCTAGATTGATATCAGTATGATCCAATTCATAATGATGCCCAGCACCTTGTAATACAGTCTGTATAAAGACGAAAATCATGACACATCAAGGCTGAAAATCAATAACACTTTGTCCTCACCTCCTCCCCAGCATTTCCCTCATCCAACCCCTGGGACTCAAATGGATCAGGAATGGTGTGGCCAGCAGGGCCAGGGCAGTGATTCTTCCCCTGTACTTTGCACTGGTTTGGCAGCACCTCGAGTGCTGTGTCCAGTTCTGGGCCCCCAATTTAGGCAGGACATGGAGGGGCTGGAGCATGTCCAGAGAAGGGCAACAAGGCTGGTGAGCGGTCTGGAACACAAGTGCTGTGAGGAGCGGCTGAGGGAGCTGGGGATGTTTTTCCTGGAAAAGAGGAGGTGCAGAGGAGATCTCATCACTCTCTACAACTCCCTGACAGGAGGGTGCAGCCAGGTGGGGGTCAGGCTCTTTTCCCAGGGAACAGTGACAGGACAAGAGGACACAGCCTTAAGCTGCACCAGGGGATGTTTTAGTTGGATATTAGGAAATATTCTTCACAAAAAGAGTGATTTGGCATTGGACTGGGCTGTCCCGGGAGGTGGGTGAGTCACCGTCCCTGGAAATGTTTCAGGAAAGACTGGATGTGGCACTGAGTGCCATGGTCTGGGTGACAAGGTTGTGTTGGGTCACAGGTTGGACTTGATGCTCTCAAGGGTCTTTTCCAGCCTGGGTGATTCTGTGATGATTGTGACACTGCAGGGCCCTGTGGAAGCAAGGGGCCATTGTGACACTGCAGGGCCTCATGGGACTGAGAACACCACAGTGACACTGTGTACGACATGGCACCACAGAGCCAAGGGGCCACTGTGACACTGTGGGGCCTTTTGGGACCATGCAGAGCACTGGGACAGAGCAGGACCTCGTGTAATGATGGGGCCATTGTGACACTACAGGGCCATGGAACCAAGGGACCAGTGTTGCTCCTCAGGGACTCATGGAATGAAGGAAACATATTTGACACTGTGGTGCCCCTAGGACCAAGAGGCCATTGTGACACTGTGGAACCAAGGAGAGCATTGTGCACTGTGAGACCTCATGGAACCAAGGATGCACTGTGACACTGCAGGGCCTTGGGGACAAAGGCACCATTGTGACTCTGTGGGGCCCAAGGATCCAAGGGACTTTCTCACACCAAAGGCTCTCGTGGAACCAGAGGGTCATTGTTACACTGGGAGGCGTCATGGAATCATGGAGACCATTGTGACGCTCTAGGGCCTCATGGAACAGTGGTGACACCAAGTTGGCTGAGAGTGTTTATCTACTGGAGGGTAGGAGCACTCTGCAGAGGGACCTGGACATGCTGGACCCAGGGCCATAATCCAAAAAGGTGAGGTTTAACAAGGACAAGTGTAGGGTGGTGAACATTGGCCAAAACAACCCCTGCAGTGCAAAAGGCTGGAGAAAGAGTGGCTTGACAGTGACCAGGCAGAAAGGGACCTGGGGGCACTGATGGACAGCAGGCTGGACATGAGCCAGCAGTGTGCCCAGGTGGCCAAGAAGGCCAATGGCTCCTGGCCTGGGTGAGCAATGTTGTGGCCAGCAGAATCAGGACAGTGATTCTTCCTCTTTGCTCAGAACTGCTTGGGCAGCACCTCAAGTGCTGTGTCCAGTTCTGGGCCCCCGATTTAGGAAGGACATGGAGGGGCTGGAGCGTGTCCAGAGAAAGGCAACAAGGCTGGTGAGGGGTCTGGAACACAAGTCCTGTGAGGAGCGGCTGAGGGAGCTGGGATGTTTATCCTGGAGGAGGCTCAGGGGAGACAAGGTGATATCAGGGCACAGATTGGACTCAATGATCTCCAAGGTCTTTTCCAGCCTGGCTGATTCTATGATTCTCTGAAACCACCCTTGGAGCAGTTGCAGGATGAGCCCTGGGCTTCCTCTTCAGAAGGTCCAGCAGCCCAGCTCCCTCAGCTTCTCCTGTCAGTCCTGCAGAGCCTCTCCAGCCCCTCCTCATTGCCCAGAACAGGGAGCCCCACACCCAGACACACCAGCCCAGATGTGCCCCCTGGCCTGTGGTGCCTCTGGCAAGGGAGCAGCACGAGGCACTGCAGGAGCCTGCAGACAATTCCTAAAGCACTTGTAGGATGATCCTGCTCTCCAAGGTATGTTCCCATGGTGCCAAATCAGGAACTGAAATGGGGAGTGGGGCCAGAGAGGAAAGGGCAAACAGGGATGGGCTGCTTGTAGGGGAAGGGTCAGGGATGGGCAAGAGGAAGAAATATGGATAAGGAAAGAGGAAAGAAAGCAAAGGTGAAGCAAAGGAAATGCTCAGGGTACTTTCGGGGTGGCTGCCAGGCAACCCTGGCTCTGAGCAACAACATCTGCAGTGGGACAGGAAACTCACAGCTCATGGGAACAAACTTTCTGGCTGCCTGCAGAGGCCACGACAAACCTGAGTGGTTTCCTTTCCATCCCCCCAGTCCTTGCTGGCCCCAGGGGCTGATGGCATTTGTGCTCACTCAGCTCCATCTCTCCAGTCCTCCCCAGGTCCCTTCCAGGCTCTACCCAGTACACCCCAGTCCCTTCCAGTTTCCCCAGTGTCATCTACAGGATGTGGTAGTGTTGCCCAGCCTTCACCAAAGTGTTCCCAGTGTCCCCACTTTTTCCCAGTCTCCCCCATTTTCACTCACAATATCTCCAGGTTGTCCCAGTCCCCCCCAGTATCACTCCCAGTATGTCCCAGTCCTCCCCAGTGTTTCCAAAGAAACTTGAACTTCTCATGGTTGCCGTGACCCCAGCAGTGGGGTCAGTGCAGTGTCCATGGCCACAGCCCCTGGCATTGGCCCAGTGCAGGTTGGGATGATGATCCACCTTCACAGCTGGCCCAGGGCAGCTCTGCTGTGGTTTTGGTGGCACCTTGGGCTAGCATACAACTAAGGAGTGTGTCTGTTTGCAGTGGGGAACATTAGGAGTTTTAGATTGCTTTTTAAAAAAAACAAAAAAAAAAAAAAAAAAAAAAGAAAACCCCACTTTGCCAGACCTCCTATGAGAGACCCTGGATCAACATCAGTCCCTGAATGCTGCAATCACCTCTACTCTATCGAGAACAGTAACAAAATACACCCTTTAAAATATGAGTGCATAGTTCTAAGAAGCTTTTTGAAATATTTCTCCATAACTGGCATTGAAAAACGTCGTAATGAACTGCACTGCACCACAAGGAAATCAAAGCAGAACCATGGTTTGTCAGGACTTGCTTGATCCCATAGTGCCCAGTGCTGCATTTGGTGCTGCCAAGGAGCTCCAAATAATATTTTGGAAATATTGGCTCTCTCTCTGCAGGGCTGCCTTTGGCAGGAGCCTGGCCCAGCTCAGCAGCACAGACACAGCACAAGGACTTTAATGACCCTCTCAGGGGTTGGGATTGAGTCCCTGAACATCAGTCCCTGAGAGGGACTTGAAGAAACCTCTCAAGAATTCAAAGTCCGATTCAAACTCCAAAGTTTCTCCTACTTTTAGTGAGTTCTTCTGATAAACATGAAGGAGAAGGTTTCCCAAGAGTTGAATGAGAAAAGTGATGACAATGATGTCAGGTAGAAAAAAATAGGGCAAAGGAGGAAAAGAAACCTTTCAAGAATTCAAAGTAAGATTCAAAGTCCAAAGTTTCCTCAACTTGTAATGGGTCCCACTGCAGGACATGGCTGAAAAAGTGTCCCCAGTTGTGGGTTTATTGTTTTTACATTATATTTTTAAAGTGTAGGTTTATTGTTTTTATGATATATTTTTAAAGTGTGGTCATATTGCTTTCATGTTACATTTTTTGTTCAGGATTTTTTCTTTTTCTGAATGAAGCAGAGAGACAGGACTTCTGAGTTCCTTTAGAAAGAGTGGTGGTTTATTTTCTTTTATTTTCTATCCAGGCAGAAAGGGGAAGTTTGTCTAACAGATGGTCACAGCAAGGCTTAGAAGTCACAAGATTTATGTTTACGCTTATTCTTATGCTTATACTTACAAGGTCTTTTAATGTTTATATATATATATATATATATAATTTATATATATTATATAAATACAAAGATTATATTATATATTTAAGAATTGTATATATTATAAGGATTCATTAAGTAATTTGTTAATGGTATAAATATGTTTCGTGCTAATTAAACTGTAACTATATTAGCAAAATTCTTGCTTTATAATCAATGGAAAAATTGTATTTAATTGTTATAAGGCAAAAAGGATAAAGGAAATGGTTAAACAAAGCAGATGGAATCATCCTCCAGATGTTTGTATAGGTCTAAGAACAGCATCTAGAAATAAAACTTTTGACCTTGAATTGAGCCAAATTGGGATGATTCCAGGCATTGGACACTTGGACAAGATTTGTTATGGCAGCATAGGCTTAATTATATAACCCTAAGCTTAATGCTCTTGGGCTACCTGCAAGGTCAAACAGCAAACACTGAGGAAGACCCAGAGCCTTCATCGGAAACAAGACCCCCGAAAGGAGGAGACACCCCCAATCACTGGTGAAGCATGTGCAACACAACACAGTGATGTAGATTTTAGGAATAGAAACTAGGAGGAGTTTTCCAGAACATCGTGTATTAAGATGTATTAGTAAACAGTATATAAGTGAGATTTTAGCTTGACTGATTTGGTACAGTGTGAGAGGAAGGGCCCTACCCGTACCCCTGGTCAGTGTATCCCCCCGTTGGTTTTGCTTATGCTTTATTCGAACCAAACCTCAATTATACTAAATTACTCACTGCCAAATTTTGTATTTACTTAAATATATGCAACTAATATACTTTAATTGTATTCATTCATATGCGATTGTTGTTGTTAATAAATTGCTGCTAGGTTTAATTTTGTTGTTTAATTGGACAAAATTGAACAATCCAAATCCATTCATAATGTTAATTAACCAATAAAACACTGTCACCCAAGATATTTATGTTTCTAATTCAATACTATGATATTTCGTCTTAATGACTATTACTAGAGAATGAACTTTCTTAGCCAATTATATCACAAGACACAAATTACATTGCTGCAGTCTAAAACTTCTTGTTACGTTTGTAATTACTTTTATTTTTTCTATATCTAAAATTCTAAAGCTAAACATATCTCTGCTTAATTGTGTTTCATTCTAAGCTTTGGCTTACAAACCCAATGTTCTGAGAATTCTTTGCATTTTGAATTCTAACACCCAGGTTCCACTTGGAGCAGAACACTGGAGGCACTGATGACAGGTGGGGACGAACAGAAAGGTGTCTCTGATGCTGAGCAAACCTGGATGTGTTTCATGAATGCAAAATGAACCTCATGGAACCAAGGGTCCATTCTGACACTGTGGGAACTCATAGAACCAAAGGTCCATTGTGACACTGCAGGGCCTCATGGAACAATGGAGACTATTTTGAAACAGAATCACAGAATTAACAAGGTTGGAAAAGACCTTTGAGATCATCAAGTCCATCCTATGACCTAACATCAGTTCATCAATTTAACCATGGCTCTGAGCACCGCGTCCAGTCTTTTGTTAAATGCTGCCAGGGACAGGGACTCAACCACCTCTCTGGGCAGAAGATTCCAGTGCCCAATCACTCGTTCAGTGAAGAATTTTTTTCCCAATGTCAAACCTATACTGTCCCTGGCTCATCTTAAGACTCATTCTGTCCTCTCATTCTATCAGTGGTTGTCTGGGAGAAGAGACCGATGACACTTTGAGGCCTTGTTGAATCAAGGGGCTCTGCAGGACCTTGTGGAAACAAGGAGACAATTCTGCCATCGTGAGTCCCCATGGAACAAGGGTCCATTGTGGTACTGTGGCACCAAGGAGACCCCTGTGACACTGTAAGGCCTCATGGAAACAAAGGACCATTGTGACACTATGGAACCCCATGGAAACAAGAGGCCAGCGTGACACAGCTGGGCCTCATGGAACGACAGATCCAGTATGACACAACCATTATGCACTACAGAACCCCATGGATCCAAGGGGCCACTAAGACACTGAGAGGCCCCATGGATCCAAGGGAACAGGTAACAGGTTTTCTTGGCTGGTCAACTTCCCTTGGCTTGTCAAGGGTCTCTTCTCATGTACCCCTGAAACACTGCAGCTCTGGGCTTTCCTTCAAATAGAAAAGAACTGTCCCTCCTACGCAGGTTACCATGGAAAAAATTTGTACTTTCCTCCAAATTTCCTATCTCCAAGGGTCTCTCCCAGACAAAAGTTGCCAGGACAGACAGCTCTGGTTGGCCTCTGGTGGTCACCTCTATTCTGCTCTGTGCTTTCCTTCTTGTGGAAATGAATCATATTTCTTGTCCAGGTGCCCATGGCCAAAATTGGCATTTCACCTCCAAAAGTCCTATATCCATAGATTGCTCCTATACAAAACCTGCCATTATAGACAGGTCCAGCTGGTCTTGGCCTCCTGAGGGCTGGCTCTGACCTGCCCTCCAAACACTGGGGCTCTGTGCTTTCCTTTCTGTGGAAAAGAACTGGCCTTCTCCTCCAGGCACAGTTGGCTGAAATTGGGATTCCATATTCAAAATTCTGTACATCCAAGGGTTGCTCCCAGAAAAACCTGCCAGGACAGACAAGTCAGTCTTGCCTTGGCCTCTGGTGGCTGCAATTCATCAGCCCCTGAAACACTGGGGTTCCATGGTTTCCTTCCTGTGGAGACCATGGTGACACTGTGGGGCCTTCTGAAATGAAGGAGCCACTGTGACACTCTGGGGACCTTGTGGATCCAAAGGACCATTGTGACACTGCAAGGCACCATAGATCCAAGAGACCACTGTGACACTGCAGAGTACCATGGGTCCAAGGGACCTTGGTGACACTGTAGGGGCCCATGGAACCATAGAGACAACTGTGACACTTTGGGGCCTTCTGAAATTAAGGGGCCATTATGGCACTCTAGGGGCCCAAAGATCCGAAGGGCTGATGTGATCCTTCAGGGCCTCGTGAAAGCAAAGGCTCAGTGTAACACTGCAGAAGCAAGGACAACATTGTGACACATGGGATCCCATAGAATCAAGGGTAGATGGAATGGGTCTGGCTGGCTTGGCCTCCTGGGAAACACCTGGCAGGTCTGAGCCTGGCATGTTGAGGGCTGCTGCTCATCAGCCCCTGGAGCTCTGGGGCTCTGTGCTTTCCTTCCTATGGAAAAGAACCATCCTACTTGCCAGGTGCTCATGGCTTAAATTGGTACTCCACTTGAAAAATTCCCTATTTACAAGGGTTCTCCCAGCCAAAAGATGACAGGAGAGAGCTCTGGCTGGCCTTTGACTCGTGCAGACTGTCTCTTATCTACCACAAACACTAAGGCTCTGTGCTTTCCTTCCAGTGGAAAAGAGCTGCCCCTCACCTAGGTGTCAATGGCCAAAACTGGGATGCTACATCTAAAATTGCATCTGTCCAACAATTGGGCACAGACAAAAGTATTCAGGATGCACAGGTCTAGCTGCCTTTTCTTCTGTTGGTTTTCTTAGACAATGAGAACAATGGTTTAATTTGCCTTGGAGCAAAGTAAAAACCTTGGAGAGGGCTCCACCCCAAGGTGGGGTTCGGAGGCTGGAAGAACATGGCCACTGTATAGGGACAAAGGAGCTCTGTGATCAGTGAAGTGGAGACTGAAGACAGCAGAGGAGAGCCCAGATTGTACCCAAAGAGAAAGGAATTTCCCACCCAGAAAAGGTCTGTGGTGCAACATATGACCCAGAAGGAGTCTGAAACAGCCCAAGGCTTTGTGTGGCCAGGCAGAGGCAGGCAGGACGCAGAGCTGTCAGCAAAGGAAGGGGCCAGCCAGGTGGGGCAGCCGGGGGATGCCGACAGCCTGCAGGGACAGAGGCGCAGGGCATGGACACCGTAGGACAGCCTGGGCTGCAGAGGGCACAGGGATGGGCAGCAGCTGAAAGGCCCTGCCAGAGCCAACTCCTGCAGCACTTGGGCCATGGCTGCTGGCCCTGGGCCCTTGGCCAGCAGGGGACAAGTGAGCCTTGCTGTGCTGGGGCCTCATTGCCTCCTTGTCCCTGCTCAGCAGCCTGGCAGGGGCCGCCCCATGGTCCTGCCCTTGGCATTGCACATCCCCAGAGCCCAGTGGCCCTGGGAAGAGCCCTGAGCAATGAGGGAGGGACAGGATGTGCCTTGCCAGGGGCTGGGGCTCAGGCCTTGGCCCTTTGCATTCCTGAAACACATCCAGGTTTGTTCAGCATCAGAGACACCTTTCCCTTGTTTGTTCCCACTTGTCATCAGTGCCACCAGTGTTCTGATCTACCTGCAGCCTGGGGACACTTTCTCAGTGGGACCCATTAAAACTTCAAGGAAGTGAGGTTTCAATTTAATTTTGAGTTTATGAGAAGTTTTTGAACATTCTCACAGGGACTGTGTCTTATGTAAACAGCACCAAATCCCCAAGAGCATCATTAAAAGTCCTTGTGCTGTGTCTGTGCTTCTGAGCTGGGCTGGGCTCCTGGCACAGAGGCAGCTCCCAAGGTAAACCAAGAAAAGCTTCAAAAAGACATGTCTGCTGAGGAGCAGCTCCTCTCCCAGCTCAGCAGGGCTGAGGGCACTGCCTGCAGGCACTGAGGGGACAGGAGCCAGGCACAGACAGGCTGAAGGCAATCAGGACTGGGAAGACATTGAGCTGAGACTTTACTTGGGGAAACCTCTCGGCAGTCCTGGACATGGTGAGTCTGTGGGTGCAGGGCAATGTCCCCTGTGTTCCTGGAGGGATCTCCTGGAGCCAGCACAGCCCACAGCCTGGGGGATGTGTCAGGAGGACTCCCCCAGTTTCTCTGAGGCACAGGAGGAGGGGGAGGATGTGCTGCAGAGCGGGGCTGCCCTGGGCACCATCAGAGGGACAGGGCAGGATGGCTCCTGCTGCCAGGGACGGCTGCAGGGGCTGAAGCTGGGGCTGCAGCCAGGGCTGCCCAGGGCTGTCCTGCAGAGCAGCTCCTGCAGCCCTCAGGGCTCTTGGCCAGCCCAGGGGATGTGCCACCTGCCAGGGCCAGCTCTCAGCCTGCCTGGCAGCTCCCCATGGACTGTGGGGAGAAGTTGGAGGTGGAAGGAGCAACCCCCATCAGGGCAGATTCCTCCTGCTGTGGAGATGGTGCTGCATGGCCAGGGCTGCTCTCAGCTTTCTCCTTAAGGGAAGGGAAAGGGATTGTCAGGTGTGTCTGTGTCACTGAGACTCCTGCACTGCCTCAGATCTCCCTCACAAAGTGCCTCCTCACCCTCCTCTGCCTACAGACAGCAGCAGCAGCACCTTGGCTTGCAGCATCTCAGTTTATCTGAGCTGCCCTTAAGGCCCTGCTTTTAGGGAGATGCCTCTGGGCAGTGCCCTGTGCTGGGAGGTGTGTGCAGGGCAGAGCTGAGCCCCCAGGGCTTGGCTGGGCTCTGGGAGCACTGGCAGGGACAAGCCTTGGATAGAGAGAAACAGCTTCCAGTAGGCACAACTCCAGGCAGCAGAGAGCCAGACCAACCTTGGATATCCCTCCCTGTCCATTTGCAGAGGGAAAGAGAGGAGGGTGTTGAGAAACTGACTTTAAAACCAAACTTTTCAATGAGTCCGATTTATTTTTCCAGCATGTTTTAAGTGTGATCACCCTGAAATAGAGGGACATGTAGTGAGCAAAGGGCACCCATGTGGGACCAGCAGGTCTGACTGCACAGGAGCACAGGGAGTTCTAATTACCCTCTTGGCTCCCCAGTGTTCAGGCTGTGAGCAATGCTGAAGATGAGGCAGTAACTCAGCAGCATAAACCCAAACTCCAAATAAAAAAATGCTGAGTGAAATTCTCCCAAACCTTAAAAAAAAGTATTTTTGAGTGGATTCCTAAGAAAACAGCATAGGATTAACTCAAAGAAATGCGTCCTGGCTTGTCAGTGCTTTTTTCTCAACAGTCCACCATGCCTAGAAAGAAGAAATGTCCAACAGCAGCTCCATCAGCCACTTCCTCCTGCTGCCATTGGCAGACACGCGGCAGCTGCAGCTCCTGCACTTCTGCCTCTTCCTGGGCATCTCCCTGGCTGCCCTCCTGGCCAACGGCCTCATCATCAGTGCCGTAGCCTGCAGCCACCACCTGCACACCCCCATGTTCTTCTTCCTGCTCAACCTGGCCCTCACTGATCTGGGCTGCATCTGCACCACTGTGCCCAAAGCCATGCACAATTCCCTCTGGGACACCAGGACCATCTCCTACACTGGATGTGTCATCCAGCTCTTTTTCTTTGTGATTTTCATTTCAACTGAGATTTCGCTCCTGACCATTATGTGCTATGACCGCTACGTGTCCATCTGCAAACCCCTGCACTACGGGACCCTCCTGGGCAGCAGAGCTTGTGCCCACATGGCAGCAGCTGCTTGGGCCACTGGCTTTCTCTATTCACTGCTGCACACGGCCAATACATTTTCCTTGCCCCTATGCCATGGCAATGCCCTGGGCCAGTTCTTCTGCGAAATCCCACACATCCTCAAGCTCTCCTGCTCCAAATCGTACCTCAGGGAACTTGGGCTTCTTGCTGTTAGTGTTTCTTTAGGTTTTGGCTGTTTTGTGTTCATTGTTTTCTCCTATGTGCAGATCTTCAGGGCTGTGCTGAGGATCCCCTCTGAGCAGGGACGGCACAAAGCTTTTTCCACCTGCCTCCCTCACCTGGCTGTGGTCTCCCTCTTCCTCAGCACAGCATTCTTTGCCTATCTGAAGCCCCCCTCCATGTCATCCCCATCCCTGGATCTGGCAGTGTCAGTTCTGTACTCGGTGGTGCCTCCACTCCTGAACCCCATCATCTACAGCCTGAGGAATCAGGACCTCAAGGCTGCAGTGTGGAGGCTGATGACTGCATGCTTTCAGGAACATTAAACTGCTGGCCAGTTTCTGAAAATCACTTGTAATAAAAATCATCTTTGATACTTCTTGTTGGTTTGGCTGTGGGGTTGTTTTTCTTCTGTTATAGTTTTATCATATTGTTCACTAAAAAAGCCACTGTGTGCTCCATTTCTTATTTTGTTTCTCTCCATTGTCCTTGTGGCCATAGACTGTGTCAGACACTCTCAGTGGCTTTAAACGAAATAAAGGATGTTTCTCCCAGCAATGTTTTCTCCAGATATGCCCCTTTTGTTCCTGTCTCTGGAGCTGCAACAGCAGTGTCTGTGTGCAGAGCTGCAGCAGATCAGTGCTGGCACAGCAGCTGTGCCAGCAGCAGCAGCAGCAGCACTTGGTGTTGCCAGTGCTGCTCCCGTGCCACTGCCCTGCTGCCCTCCTGCCCCTCGTGTTGCTGCAGGGCTGTAAGAGTCGGTCCAAAGTTTTCTACTGATCTGCCTTATGACCATCATCAGAGACTGAGACCCCAGGACCCCACCACTCGCCTGAGTTCTGGCCTGGCCGAGGTGGATGCTTGCCAAGGACTGTTTGTGGGTGTGCTTGGAGCTTGCCATGGTACACTGCGCTCGAGCAGGGCTGTAGCATCCTGTTCCATCTGTTTCATGGAGTTACGATCTCCACATACAATAGTCCATAAATCTTCCCACCTTTTGGCCAGAAGCTACTCGCTTTGCAAAAGGACTATAAAAAGTGACTTTCTTAAAGAAGACTTTGAGATCTCTTTCTCCCCAACGGACTGAAGATGCATCTCATCTCGTCGGACGACCATGAGGATGCGTCCCCTCTGTTGGTAGCTATATCCCATCCTTACCTTCTCTTACCCTCTCTCTCTCTCCCTCTCCCCTTTTACTTTGCTCCCTTTTACTTCCTCTCTCTCTCTCTCCCGCCCCTCCCTCTCTACCACAAAACTGAATTGTTATACACAATAAACTGCATTGCTGCTTTCTGCTTAACAAAACCTGAGTCTTTGCCTTTTGTCTTTTGCACCCTGGGGTCGAACGAACCATCACGACTCCCACTCGGGTCGAGTGGATCGTAACATTAAATTGGCATCACGGACA
Organism: Muscicapa striata striata; assembly: GCA_030060385.1. Taxonomy (NCBI): domain Eukaryota; kingdom Metazoa; phylum Chordata; class Aves; order Passeriformes; family Muscicapidae; genus Muscicapa; species Muscicapa striata. The sequence continues at coordinate 16,707 of JAREIS010001525.1, forward strand.
AGGCTTTCTGACAGACAGAAGTGTTGCTGGTTCTGTGTAGTCTGTAACAGGGGAAGGACGTCTTGCCTCAGCCTCACCTAGCTGGCCACCTCAACAGGGGTGAGCCTGACTAGAAAGCAAGGGAGGCATTTCGGATTTCCCACAAACTGCACACACCTAGGTGAAAAGCATCCCTACACTTGATTGAGGATTCTGTCTTCAGAAATTCACAAAAAGACCTCTTGGTGCAAAAGGCAGAACTGCTCTGTTCTTGTTCTTTATTACTGTATGTATGTGAACTGACCTCCCTGAGTTAGGGAGAATACTGCGCAGGCTGTGGAGTGCATGTGTAACTCAAATCTATTACTGCATTTGAATGTGAACCGACCTCCCTGAGTTAGGGAAAATACTGCCCAGGCTGTAGAGTGCATGTGTAACTCTAGTTTCTTCACCCACCCAGGGAGCAGAGGGGGCTGAGCTCAGCAAAAAGCTGTGCCTAAGTGTTGACCTCCCTGAGTGGTTTTACATTGTCCCTCACAAAATAACTAAAATTCGCAGTGCAAACTGTTGTTGAAACTGTTGTTGTTGTTGTTTTTATTGCTGTTTGACTACTTGGGATTGTGAAGAGACAAACTGTGTTTTGAAACTAAGGTAGTACCTCCCAAGTAGTGCGGTCTCTTCACCAACCCAGGCAAAAGAGGGGGCTGTGCTCAGCAGAAAGCTGTGTGTAAGTCTTGACCTCCCTGAAGTGGTCCTTTCCCCCTCACACATAATCGTAAATTGCAGAGCAAACTGTTGTTATTGTTGTTGTTTTTGTTGCTGTTGTTTGACTACTTGGGATTGCAAAGAGACAAGCTGTTTTTTTTTTTTTTTGTAACTAAAGTAGTACCTCTCAAGTAGTGTTCTCTCTTCACCCACCCAAGGAAGAGAGGGGGCTGTGCTCAGCAAAAAGCTCTGCGTGCAACTTAAATCTTGACCTCCCTGAAGTGGTGCTTTCCCCCTCGCAAAAATGACTGAAAAGCATAATACTAAAGATAAAGCTGCATTTTTCGCTTTACTAGCTAAGTATAATGCCAGACCCTCCCAAGGGGGAGAAGATTGGGTGCACAGTAACTGGTTTAATTTAGAAAATGTGATTGATAAGATGCATTCTTTGCAACATGAAACAAAATTCAAACTGGGCAGAAATAAGACCATTCTCTGTTCAGTTTTGGGGGCCTGTCTTACAGCAGCTATAGAAACTCGCTGTACGCGAAGAAGTGAAGAAAAAACAATTATTGACTCTACAAAATTTAGTGGAAATCTTGCAGAAAGAATTAAATGAGGAAAGGAATGAGAATCATGCTTTGAGAAATGAGAATAATTCTTTAAGAGCTGCCCTAAGACAAGAACACACCAACACCTTAAAATACACTGAACCACCAAAAGAAACAGAGGAGAAGGAAATTAATCTATTATATCCTCAAAAAGAATTATCTCTAATGAAAAATAGTGGGGAACATAGCTGCCCTAGCTTGAAACCTATGGTTAAAATAGAATACAATTGTGTCAATGATGAGAATTTTGACCCACAAATAACCACTACAAAAATCCTGTACACTGCTACTGAATTATCAGAACAAACAGCTAGTGGGTACTGGGGATACGGAGCTTTCTTAGCAACAGAAGTCAAATGTAACTTATGGTCCTCAACTCAGCGCACAGTTTATTGGGCAGGGGGGCTTAACCCCTTGAAAATGGGAGACCTTGTAGCTTTATTTGGTACCCCCAGCCAACTCCTAGAAAACATTCAGAAAGCTGCCTGCTTGCAAATTATACATGAAATAAAATTCACTGCTGGCTATAAATCACCTGTGCAATTACCTCTAAATGTAAAACAATGCCCTCTTCCCTCTGGTGCCAAAGAAGTGATCAAACCGGTTATACAGGACTTGCAAAATTTCCCTGTATGGCCAATCCAAAAATCCAAATCTGACAATGGGGCTGTTTATCAATATATTGATTATATCCTTGTGGGAGCTCCCAATTACTCCCACCACATCCCAGCTGCTCTCCCAGGCCCCTCCAGTACCTTCCCCACTCCCCTGCACTGTGGGGTCCAGGCTGTGCCCCAGTGCCGGCTCAGGGGTGCTCCAGGCTGACGTGCTTCACCTGGCAGCTGGAGGTGACCCCACATTGGGCGAGGGATTTCCAGCAGCACCAGGAGCTGGTGGGTCCAGTCCCCACTGGGGACCAGGTCAGTGGCCACCACATGCCTTGAGAGCTCCTGCTGGCCCTGGAACCACCTCAGCTGGATCTGGGCAGGGTAGAATTCCTCACAGAGCAGAACAGGCAGCTGGGGCTGGGCTGGGAGCTCAAGGGCCACAGTGAGATGGCAAAACTGGGGGCACTGGGAGAGATGGGAGAGGGCTGGTGTGGCACTGAGAGGGACTGGGAATGGACTGGGAGGCACTAGGGTGCACTGGGAAAGAGGGTGGAGGACGGGCAGGGTCTGGGAGGGACTATGGGGACAGTGGGATGAACTGAGGTGGCACTGGGAGGGACTGGGAGAGCCACAGAGTCACTGGGGGAGGGGCAGGAAGCCCCGGGGACAGGCACAAGGAGTGCTGGGGGCTCTGGGGTGATTCCCAGGGAGGTTTTGAGGGGCTCCAGGGTCATTCCCAGGCCAGGGCCTGACGGACCTGCTCTGCCCCACGCTCAGCTCTGCGCTCCATGAGGAACGGGTTATCACCTCGTGGTTGTGCTGGCACTGAGTGTTCACAGAGCCCACAGGAACTCCAGCCATTCCAGGCTGCTGATCAAGTGCCTCACATTCATCTCCCCATAGGGAGTGTCCACCCCTTCTCCCTATTTCTCCTTTCATATCTCTCCCTCCGTTATCCTCAGCTGCCCCCTGTGAGCTTCTCGGACCTCCGGAGCTCTTGGCTCCTACTCTGTCGGGTTATCTTAAACAAGCAAAGCAGCTAATAGTTAAAAAGGTTCTTTATTACAAAACACCTTTATTACAAAGCACATCAGTCTCAAAAGGCACGCAGTAAAGCAACAGCAAAGCAGTAGCAAAGCAAAAGCCTGGCAAAGAGCAGATGGCTAAAAGCCCTGGCAAAAGCCAATGGCTAAAGCCAACGGCTGAAAAGCAACAGCTCTCCCAATACATACCTTATATAGATTGTCCCAAAAAGCTAAGACTCAAACTCGGACAGTCACTCCTTAACCTATGAGAATTCTAGTTTCTTAGCACACCAAGTTACGTATAGAACTACACATAAAACCTATCTTGTTCCATTTGAAATGTGTAAGCAATATTCTTACTGTAGCTCTATTATGTCTGTGTCCTGTCTACAACTGTGGGCCTGGAGCCTCTTGCTGTTTTCAACCTTCACTAGACCTTGCACTGCTACTGTGGCATTAAACCTTTCACTTAGTAAAAGCATTAAAGCTCACCCTAAAATTACTGACTTACTTTTACTTAAATGTCTGTTTTATGTGCGAGTAGCTTAATATACTTCAATCCATCCAAAGGCTTTAATTCAATTCCTGCACTCTGATTTCTCTCTGAAGAATTCAGAGAGACCCCCTGACTCACTGACTCAACACAGGGGGTGCCCGTACCCAGGAAAAGGCGTGCACAGATTAAGGACAGTGGAGGGTGGGGGCTGGGAAAGGCAGGAATGGGGGTCCAGGGGGTCCAGGGTCAAGGAAAAGGGGGCTGGGTCTCTGAAAGGGAGAGGACCAGGAAACAAGGTGCAGGGGGCATTGGTGCTGGTTAAAGTGTGCAGGGTGGTCCCAGTCCCCTGAGAATGGAGGGTTTGGAAGAGTTTAATTCCCGGATATGGGGGCACACGGGGTCCCGGTGCAGCGGAATGGGGTTCAGGGGGTCGAAGTGCCGGATAACGGGATGCAGTGGGTGCCCAGGAAATGGGGCTCAGGAGGGTTCCCTTTCTGGGTTCTGGGGCTCAAGGGGTTCTGGTGCCTGAAAATTGAGGTTCAGGGGGTCCCGGTGCCCAGAAATGGGGTTCAGCATGGTTGCGTGCACGGGAATGAGGGTTCAGGTTGGTTCCAGGTAAGGCCTCCCTAGACAGGGCCATCTCCGCTGGGCTGGGTCTATTAAGTTGTTAATTTGAGCTGTCCTACCTTTGTTGGATGTTACAATGATGTAATCAAGCGATCTGTGTCTTTACTGTCTGTGGTTCGGTTTTTAGCTTTTTTACTTTGCTCTTACAAATATTGCTTATTCTACACTGCTATATAATTCTTACACCAATTACATTATATTCATCCATTGCAGTCTGGGAGCTGGGAAAGGCAGGAATGGGGGTCCAGGGGTCCCTGGGTCACAGGAAAAGGGGCTGGGGCTGGGAGGGAGGCGGGTCCC
>JAREIS010001526.1:0-20098 GCA_030060385.1 Muscicapa striata striata
CCGCCTGCCGCCGGCGGGGAGGGAGCTCTAACGACACGTGGCGCCTGGGTGAACAGGTCTACCCTTCTTTGTGGCGGCCGCTGGAGACCAGGTCTACCCGGCTCCGGGGCCGGCCGGACCGTGGGATCCACATGCCGCCGCCCAAGAGGGCGCTGCAGCAGCCCGCAGCGCTGGGCTGAACAAGTCTACCCTTCTCCGGGACGGCCGCCAGAGACCAGATCTACACGGCTCTGGGGCCGGCCCGCAGGCAGGCGGCATCCGCCTGCCGCCAGCGGGGAGGGAGCTCTAACGACACGTGGCGCCTGGGTGAACAAGTCTACCCTTCTTTGTGGCGGGCGCCGGAGACCAGGTCTACCCGGCTCTGGGGCCGGCCGGACGGTGGGATCCACATGCCGCCGCCCAAGAGGGCGCTGCAGCTGCACGCGGCTCCTAGGTGAACAGGTCTACCCTTCACTGGGGCGGCAGCCGGAAACCAGGTTTACCCGGCTCCGGGACCGGCAGGCCGGCCGGCGGCATCCGCCTGCCGCATGACAGGAGGGAGCTGCAGCGGCCCGCGTCGCTGGGTGAACAGGTGTACCCTTCTTCGGGGTTGCTGCTGGAGACCATGTCTACCCCGCCCTGGGGCCTGCCGTCCGTCCGGCGGCATCCCCCTGTTGCCGGCAGAAAGGGCGCTGCAGCTGCCCGTGGTGCCGGGGTGAACAGGTCTACCTTTCGTTGTGGCGGCCGCCGGAGACCAGGTCTAACCGGCTCCGGAGCCGGTCAGCTGCCTGCCGGTGGCATCCGCCTGCTGCGGGCGCGGAGGGCGCTGCAGCGACCCGTGGCGCCGGGGTGAACAGGTCTACCCTTCTTTGTGGCCGCCGCTGGAGACCAGGTCTCCCCGCCTTTGGGGCCGGCCGGCTTGCTGGCGGCATCTGCCTGTTGCCCACGGGGAGTGCGTTGCAGCGGCCTGCGGCGCCGAGGTGAACAGGTCTACCCTTCTCCTGGGCGGTCGCCAGAGACCAGGTCTTCCCGGCTTCCAGGGCGTCCGGCTGGCCATTGGCATCCGCCTGGCGCCGGCAGGGATGGCGCTGCAGCGGCCCGCAGTTCCGGGATGAACAAGTCTACCCTTCTTCCAGGGTGGCTGCCGGAGAGAAGGTCTACCTGGCTCGGTGGCCTGCTGGCCGGACGGCAACATCCGCCTCCCGCCGGTGGGGAGGGCGCTGCCGCGGCCCGTGGCGCCGGGGTGAACAGGTCTACCCTTCTTTGTAGCGGCCGCCGGAGACCATGTCTACCCGGCTCCGGGGCCAGCCGGCCAACCGGCTGAATCTTCCTTCCTTTGGAAGGGGATGGCGCTGCTGCCGCCCGTGGCGCGGTGATTAACAGGTCTACCCTTCTATGGGGTGGCCGCTGGAGACCAGGTCTACCCGGCTCCGGGGCCACCGGCTGGCGGGATCCACCTGCCACCGCCGCCGAGGGCGCTGCAGTAACCCGTGGTTCCAAAGTGAACCGGTCAACCCTTCTCTGGGGCAGCCGCCGGAAACCAGGTCTAGCCGGCTCCGGGGCGGGCTGGCCGACCGGCGGCATCCGCCTTCCACCAGAAATGAAAGTGCTGCAGCGGCCCGCGGCGCCGGAATGAACAGGTCTACCCTTCTCCACGGCGACCGCCGGAGACCAGGTCTACCTGGCTCAGGGGCCAGCTGCCTGGCCATTGGCATCCGCCTGCCGCCAGCGGGGACGGCGCTGAAGCGTCCCGCGGCGCGGCGGTGAACATGTCTACCCTTCTCTGGGGCGGCCGCCGGAGACCAGGTCTACCCGACTCCGGGGCCGGCCGGCTGGTGGGATCCGCCTTTCCCCGCCGGCGAGGGCGCGGTAGCTGCCCGCTGCTTCAGGGTGAACAGGTCTACCCCTCACCGGGGCGGCTGCTGGAGACCAGGTTTACCCAGCTCCAAGGCCGCTCGGCTGGCCAGCGTCATCCGCCTGCCGCCGGCGGGGAGGGCGCTGCAGCGGCCCGTGGCGCCACGGTTAACAGGTCTACCCTTCTCCAGGGCGGCCGCCGGAGACCAGGTCTACCTGGGTCCGGGGCAAGCCGGCCGGCCGGCTGAATCTGCCTTCCTTTGGAAGGGGAGGGTGCTGCTGCGGCCTGCGGCCCGGTGATGAACAGGTCTACCCTTCTATGGGCCGGACTCTGGGGAGCAGGTCTACCAGGCTAAGGGTCCGGCCAGCCGCCCGTCGGCATCCGCCTCCTGCCAGCGATGTGGGCGCTGCAGCAGCCCACGGGGTGGTGGTGAACAGGTCTACCTTTCTCTGGGGCAGCCGCTGCAGACGAGGTCTTCCCTGGTCTGGGGCCGGCTGGCCGGCCGGCGGGATCGACCTGCCGCCGCCGGAGACAGCGCTGCGGCGGCCTGCGGCGCCGGGTCGAAAAGGTCTACCCTTCACCGGGGTGGCCGCCACAGACAAGGTCTACCAGGCTCCGGGGATGGCCAGCCGCCCAGCGGCATCCCCCTGCCGCCAGCAGGGATGGCGCTGCAGCGGCCCGCGGCGCCGGGGTGAACAGGTCTACCCTTCTTTGGGGCGGCCGCCAAAGACCAGGTCTACCAGGCTCCGGGGATGGCCAGCCGCCCAGCGGCATCCCCCTGCCGCCAGCGGGGATGGCGCTGCAGCGGCCTGCGGCGCGGTGGCGAACAGGTCTACCTTTCTCCGGGGCGGCCGCCAAAGTACAGGTCAACCCGGATACGGGGCCAGGCGGCCCGCCGTCGGTGTCTGCCTGCCGCCGGCGGGAAAGGCGCTGCAGCGGCCTGCGGCGCAGTAGCGAACAGGTCTACCTTTCTCCGGGGCGGCTGACGGAGACCAGGTGTACCGGGATCTGAGGCCGGCCGTCCAGCCGACTGAATCAGCCTTCCGCCAGAAGGGGATGGCGATGCAGCGACCCGCAGCGTGGTGGTGAACATGTCTATCCTTCTCCGGAGCTGCTGCCACGGACCAGGTCTACCCGATTCCGGGGCCAGCCGGCCGTCCGGGGGAATCCGCCTGCTGGCGGCGGGGAGGGCGCTGCAGCGGCCCGTGGCGCCGGCATGAACAGGTCTCCCCTTCTCCGGGGCGGCCGCTGGAGACCAGGTCTATCCGGCCCCAGGGCCGGCTGGTCGGCCGGCAGCATCTACCTGCCGCCAGAGTGGAGGGCGCAGCAGCGGCCTGAGGTGCCAGGGTGAAAAAGTCTACCCTTCACCAGGGCGGCCGCCTGAGACCAGGTCTTCCCGGCTTAGGGGCCGGCTTAGGAGCCGGCGGCATCCGCCAGCCGCCGGCGGGGAGGGTGCTGCAACGGCCTGCAGCGCGGTGGTGAACATGTCTACACTTCTGCGGGGCGTCCAACGGAGACCAGTTCTGCCTGGCTACGGGGCCCGCTGGCCGGCCGACGTCATCCGCCTGACGCCAAAATGGAGGGCGCAGCACGGGCACGCAGCGCCGGTGTGAACAGGTCTACCCTCCTCCAGGGCGGCCCCTGGAGACCACGTCTACCCGGTTCCGGGGCCGGCCGGCTGGCTGGCGGCATCTGCAATCAACCGCCGGCGAGGGCCCTGCAGCGGCCCGCGGCGCTGGGGTGAACAGGTCTACCCTTCTCCGGGGCGGCTGCCGGAGACCAGGTCTACCCGGTTCCGGCGCCGGCCGGCCAGAAGGCGGCATCCGCCTTCTGCCGAACTAGGGGGGTGCTGCAGCGGCCCGCGGCGCGGTGGTGAACAGGTCTACCATTCTGTGGGTGGCCGCTGGAGACCAGGTCTACCCGGCTCTGAGGCTGGCCGGCCGGCGGCATCAACCTCCCGTTGGCGAAGAGGGCGCTTCACCGGCCCGCGGCGCTGGGGTGGACAGGTCTACTTTTCTCCGAGGCGGCCCCCGGAGACCAGGTCTACGCAGCCCTGGGGCCGGCCGGCTGGCGGCATCCACGTTCTTCCGGCGGAGAGGGCGCTGCAGCGGCCCGCGGCTCCCGGTTGAATAGGTCCACCCTTCTCCAGGGAGGCCGCAAGAGACCTAGTCTTCCCGGCGCCCAGACCGGTGGGCCGGCCGTCGGCATCCCCCTGCTGCCAGCTGGGAGGGCGCTGCTGCGGCCCCCGGCGCCGGGGTGAACAGGTCTACCCTTCTCCGGGTCTGTCACTGGAGACCAGGTTTACCCAGGTCTGGGGCCGGCTGTCCTGCCGGCGAAATCCGCCTTTCACCAGAAGGAAAAGGCGCTGCAGCGACCCGAATCAGTGTGGTGAACAGGTCTATCCTTCTCCGGGGCGGCCGCCTGGGACAAGGTCTACCCAACTCCGGGACCAGCGGGCCGTCCGGTGGCATCCGACTGCTGCCGGCGGGGAGGGCTCTGCAGCGGCCTTTGGCGCCGGGGTGAACAGGTCTTCGCTTCTCCGGGGCGGCCGCCATAGACCAGGTCTGCCCGGCCCCGAGGCTGGCCCGCAAGCCGTTGGCATCCGCCTGCTGCCGGAGAGGAGGGCGCTGCAGCGGCCCCACGGCGCCGGGGTCAACAGGTCTACCCTTCTCTGGGGTGGCCGCCGGAGACCAGGTCTACCCGTCTCCGGGGCCTGCCGGCTGGGCGGCGGCATCCGCCTGCCTCCGGCGGGGAGGGCGCTGCAGCGGCCCGTGGCACCAGGGTGAACAGGTTTACCTTTCTCCGGGGCGGCCGCCGGAGACCAGGTCTACCCGGCTCTGGGGCCGCCCGGCCGGCCGGAGGATCCGCCTGCCGCCAAAAGGGGATGGCGCTGCTGCGACGCGCGGCGTGGTGGTGAACAGGTCTATCCTCCTCCGGTGCGGCCGCTTGGGACCAGGTCTACCCGCCCTGGGGCCAGCCAACTGGCGGGATCCACCTGCCCCCGCCGGCGAGAGCGCCGCAGCAGCCTGCGGCGCCGGGATGAAAAGGTCTACACTTCTCCGGGGCGGCCGCCGGAGACCATGTCTACCAAGATTCCGGGCTGGCCGGCCGTCGGCATCCGCCTGCCGCTGTCGGGGAGGTCGCTGCAGCGGCCCGCGGCGCGGTGCTGAACAGGTCTACCCTTCACCAGGGCGGCTGTCAGAGACCAGGTCTACCCAGCTCCAGGGTAGGCCGGCTGGCCGGCAAAATCCGCCTACCACCGGATAGGAGGGCGCTGCTGCGGCCCACGGGGCCCAGGTGAACATGTCTACCTTTCTCCGGGGCGGCCGCCGGAGACCAGGCCTTCCCAGGTCTGGGGCCACCCTCCGGAAGGCGGAATCCGCCTTCTGCCACAAGGGGATGGCGCTGCAGCGGCCCGCAGGGTGGTGGTGAACAGGTCTATCCTTCTCCGGGGCGGCCGCCAGGGACCAGGTCCACCCAACTCCGGGGCCGGCCAACCGGCATGATCCACCTGCCGCCGCCGGCGAGTGCGCCGCAGTGGCCTGCGGCGCCGGGGTGAAAAGGTCAAACTTTCTCCGGGGCGGCCGCCGGAGACCAGGTCTACACGGCTCTGGGGCTGGCTGGCCGGTCAGCTACGTCTGCCGGCCGTCAGCGGTGAGGGCGCTGCAGCGTCTTGCGGCGCTGGCTTGAACAGGTATACCGTTCTGCGGGGCAGCCGCCGGAGACCAGGTCTACGCGATTCCGGGGCCGGCCGGCCGGCCTGCGGCATCCGCCTGCCGCCGGCAGGGAGGGCGCTGCTGCGGCTTGCGGCGCCTGGGTGAACCGCACTACCGTTCTCCGGGGCGGCCGCCGGAGACCAGGTCTACCAGGATCCGTGGCCGGCCGGCCGTCGGCATCCGCCTGCCTCTGGCGGGTAGGTCGCTGCAGCGGCCCGCGGCGCGGTGGTGAAAAGGTCTACCTTTCTCCGGGGCGGCCGCCAGAGACCAGGTCTACCCGGGTCTGCGGCCGGACGGGCTGCCGGTGGAATTCACCTTCCGCTGGAAGGGGATGGCGCTTCAGTGACCCGCAGCGTGATGGTCAACAGGTCTATCCTTCTCCGGTGCGGACGCCAGGGACCAGGTCTACCCGGGTCCGGGGCCGGCCGGCCGCCCAGCGGCATCTGCCTGCTGCCGGCAGGGAGGGCGCCGCTGAGGCCCGCGGCGCCGAGGTAAGTAGGTCTACCCTTCTCCGGGGCGGCCGCCAGGGACAAGGTCTACCCTTCTCTGGGCTGGCCGCCAGAGAGCAGGTATACCTTGCTCCGTTGCCTGCTGGCCAGCCGGCAACATCCACCTGCCGCCGCTGGGCAGGGCGCTTCAGTGGTCCGTGGCGCCGGGGTGAACAGGTCTATCCTTCTTTGTAGCGGCCGCCGGAGACCAGGTCTACACGGCTCCGGGATCGGCCAGCCGGCCGGCGGCATCCGCCTGCCACCGGCGGGGAGGGTGCCGCAGCAGCCTGCGGCGCCGGGGTGACGAGGTGTACCCTTCTGCGGGTCGGCTGCCGGAGACCAGGTCTACCCGGCCTCGCGGCCGGCCGGCCGGCGGAATCCCTCTGCCGCTGGCGCGGAGGGCGCTGCAACGGCCCACGGCGGGGGGGTGAACAAGTCTACCCATCTGCGGAGCGTCCGCCGGAGGCCAGGTCTTCCCGGCCCCGGGGCCGGCTGGTCAGCTGGCAGCATCCTCCGGCCGCCGACAGGGAGGGCATTACAGTGGCCCGCGGCGCCGGAATGACCAGGTCTACCCGTCTCTGGGGCAGCCGCCGGAGACCAGGTCTACCCGGGTCTGAGGCCGCCCGGCAAGATCCACCTGCTGCAATGGTGCTGCAGCAACCCGCAGCTCCGGAGTGAACAGGTCTACGTTTCTCCGGGGTGGACGCCGGAGTCCAGATCTACCCAGCTCCAGGGCCGGCAGGCCGACCGGCGGCATCCGCCTGTAGCCGGAGGGGAGTGCGCTGCAGCGGCACCGGTGAACAGGTGTACACTCCTCCAAAACAACCGCTGGTAACCAGGTCTACCCGGTTCTGAGGCCGCCCAACCGGCCAGCGGCATCCGCCTATTTCATGCGGGGAGACGCTGCAGCGGCCCGTGGCGCCGGGGTGAACAGGTCTACCCTTCTCCGGGCGGCCGCCAAAGACCAGGCCTACCTGGCTCCGGGGCCAGCCGGCCGGCCGGCAGCATTCGCCTACTGCCAGAAAGGAAGGCGCCGCACCAACCGGCGGCGCCGGTGTGAACAGGTCTACCCTTCTCCGGGGCGGCCGCCGGAGACCAAGTCTGCCCGGCTTCGGGGCCGCCCGGCCGGCCGGCGGCATCCGCCTGCCGTTGACAGGGAAAGCGCTGCAGCGGCCTGCGACGCCGGGGTGAACAGGTCTACCCTTCTCCGGGGCGGCCGCCAGAGACCAGGTCTAGCCGGCTTTGGGGCCGGCCGGCAGGCTGGCAGCATCCACCTGCCGCCGGCGAGGAGGGCGCAGCAGCAGCCCGCAGCGCCGGTGTGAACAGGTCTACACTTCTCCGGGGCGGCCGCTGGAGACCAGGTCTACTCGGTCCTGGGGCCGGCCGGCCGATCGGCGGCATCCGCCTTTCGCCAGAGAGGAGGGCACTGCAGCGGCCCGTGGCACCGGTGTGAACAGGTCTGCTGTTCTCCAGGGCGTCCGCTGGAGACCAGGTTTACAGGACTCCGGGGCCGGCAGGCCGGTTGGAAGCATCCGCCAGCTGCCGGAGCGGAGCGCGCTGCAGCGGCCCGCGGCGCTGGGTGAACAGCTCTACCCTTTTCCGGGACGGCCGCCGGAGACCAAATCTTCCCAGCTCCTGGGCCGCCCAGCCGGCCGGCAAGATCCACCTGCCATTGTTGGTGATGGCGCTGCAGTAACCCGCGGCTCCAGAGTGAAGAGGTCTACCTTTCTCCGGGGCGGCAGCCGGAGACCAGGTCTACCCGGCTCCGGTGCCGGCACCCCGGCCGGCAGCATCCGCCTCCTGCCAGGGGGGAAGACACTTCAGTGACCCACGGCGCCGGGGTGAACAGGTCTGCCCTTCTCCGGGGCTGCTTTCGGAGACCACGTCTACCCGGCCCCGGGGCTGGCCGGCCTGCCATCGACATCCGCCTCCTGCCAGCAGAGGAGACACTTCAGCGGCCCGCGGCGCTGGGGTGAACAGGTCTACCCTTCTCCGGGGCTGACGCCGGACACCAGGTCTACCCGGCTCCGGGGCCGCATGGCAGGCAAGATCTACCTGTCGCCGTCGGCAAGGGCGCTGCAGCTGCTCGCGGCTCCGGGGTGAACAGGCCTACCCTTCTCGGGGGTGGCCGCCGGAGACCAGGTTTACCCGGCTCCGGGGCTGGCGAGCCGGCAGGCCGGCCGGCGGCATCCGCCAACCGCCGGGGCAAAGGGAGCTGCAGAGGCTTGCGGCGCAGGGTGAACAGGTCTACCCTTCTCCGGTGCGGCTGCCAGAGACTGGGTCTACCAGGCTCCGGGGCAGGCTGGCCGGCGGCATCCACCTCCCATTGGTGAAGAGGGCGCTGCAGCGGCCCGCGTTGCCGGGGTGGACAGGTCTACCCTTCTCGGGGGCCGCCGTCGGAGACCAGGTCTACCCGGGCCTGGTGCCGGCCGGGTGGCTGGCGGCATCTGCCTCACGCCTGCGGGGAGGGCGTTTCAGCGGCCAGCGGAGCCGGTGTGAACAGCTCTACCCTTCTCCGGGGCGGCCGCCAGAGACCAGGTCTACCCGGCTCCGGGGCCAGCCGGCAGGAGAGATCCACCTGCCGTCGCCGGCGAGGGCGCTGCAGTGGCTCTCAGCTCCGGGGTGAACAGGTCTACCCTTCTCTGGGCGGCCGCCGGAGACCAGGTTTACCGGGCTCCAGGGCTGGCAGGCCGGCTGGCAGCATTAGCCGGCTGCCGGAGGGGAGGGCGCTGCAGCGGCCCGCGGCGCTGGGGTGAACAGGTCTACCCTTCTCTGGGGCGGCCGTCGGAGACCAGGTCTACCCGGCTCCGGGGCCAGCCGGCCGGCAAGGTCCACCTGCCGCTGCCGGCGAGGGCGTTGCAGGAACCCGCGGCTCCGGAGTGAACAGGTCTACCCTTCTCCAGGGCGGCCGCCGGAGTCCAGGTCTACCCAGCTCCCGGGTCGGAAGGCAGGCCGGCGGCATCTGTTTTCCCTTAATCCGGGGCCGCCGCCAGAGACCACATCTACCCGGCTGTGGGGCCGGCCGGCCGGCCAGTGGCATCTGCCTGCTGCCGGCAGGGAGGACGCCGCAGCGGCTCGCGGCGCCTGGGTGAACAGGTCTACCCTTCTCCGGGGTGGCCGCCTGAGACCAGGTATACCTGGCTCTGGGGCCGGCCGGCCGGCCGGCAGCATCTCCCTACTGCCGGAGAGGAAGACGCTGCAGCGGCCCGCGGCACCGGGGTGAACAGGTCTACACTTCTCCGGGGCGGAGGCCGGAGACCAGGTCTACCCGGTTCCGGGGCCGGCTGGCCGACCCGCGCCATCCACCTTCCGTTGATGAAGAGGGCGCTGCAGCGGTCCGCAGCGCCAGGGTGGACAGGTCTACCCTTCTCCGGGGCGGCCGCCGGAGACCAGGTCTCCCCGGCTCCGGGGCTGGCCAGTCGGCGGCATCCACCTCCTGTTGGCAAAGAGGGCGCTGCAGCGGTCCGCGGAGCGGGGGTGGACAGGTCTACCCTTCTCCGGGCCAGCCGCCGGATACCAGGTCTACTCGGCTCCGGGGCCGGCAGGCCGGCCGGCGGCATCCGCCTGTAGCTGGAGGGGAGGGCGCTGCAGCGGTCCGCTGCGCCTGTCTGAACAGGTCTACCCTTCTCCGGGGAGGCCGCCGAAGACCAGGTCTACCTGGCTCCGGGACCGCCCGGCCAGCCAGCGGCATCCGACTGCCGCCGGCAGGGAGTGCGCTGCAGCGGCCCGCTTCGCTGGGGTGAACAGGTCTACCCTTCTCCGGGGCGGCCGCCCGAGACCAGGTCTACCTGGCTTTGGTACCGGCCGGCTGGCCGGCAGCATCCGCCTGCTGCCAGAGGGGAGGGAGCTGCATCGCCCCGCGGCGCTGGGTGAACAGGTCTATCCTTCTCCGGGACGGCCGCTGGAGACCAGGTCTACCCGGCTCCGGGGCCGCACGACCAGCCGGCGGCATCCGCCTTCCATCGGCAGGGAGGGCGCTGCAGCGGCCCGTGGCGCCGGGGTGAACAGGTCTAGCCTTCTCCAGGGCTTCCGCCGGAGACCAAGTCTACTCGGCTCCGGGGCCGGCCGGCCGGCGGGCGGCTTTACCCTCGCGCCGGCGGGGTGGGCATCGCAGTGTATCGCGGCGCCGGGTTAAACAGGTATACCCTTCTACAGGTCAGATGCCGGAGACCAGGTTTACCCGGCTCCAGGGCCAGCCGGCCGGCGGTCGGAATCCGCCTTTCGTTGGCGGGGAGGGCGCGGCAGCGGCTCGCTCCGCCTCGGTGAACATGTCTACCCTACTCTAGGCGGCCGCCGGAGACCAGGTCTACCCGGCTCCGGGGCCAGCTGGCCGGCGGGATCCCCCAGCTGCTGGCGGGGAGGGCGCTGCAGTGGCCCGTGGTGCCGGGGTGAACAGGTCTACCTTTCTTTGCGGCGGCCGCCGGAGACCAGGTGTAGCCAGATCCGAAGCCGGCCGGTAGGCCGGCGGCATCCACCCTATGCCGGAAGGGGAGGGCGCTGCAGAGGCCCGCGGCGCCGTGGTGAATAGGTCTGCCGTTGCCAGGGGCGGCCGCCGGAGACCAGGTCTCCCCGGCTCTGGGGACAGCAGGCCGACCGGCGGCATCCGTCTGCCGCCGGAGGGGAAGGAGCTACAGCGGCCCGCGGCACGAAGTTGAACAGGTCTACCCTTGTCCGGGGCGGCAGCAGGAGACCAGGTCTACCCTGCTCCGGGGCCATCTGGCCGGCCATTTGCATCCGCCTGCCGCCGGCGGGGAGGGCGCTGAAGCGGCCTGCGGCGCAGGGGTGAACAGGTCTGCGCTTCTCCGGGGCGGCCGCCGGAGACCAGGTCTACCTGGCTCCGTGGCCTGCCGGCCGGCCGGCAACATTCGCCTTCTGCCGGTGGGGAGGGCGCTGCAGCGTCCCGTGGCACCGGGGTGAACAGGTCTACCCTTCTATGGGGCAGCTCCTGGAGACCAGGTCTTCCCGGCTTCGGGTCCGGCCGGCCGGCGGGATCCATGTGTCACTGCCGGCGAGGGCGTTGCAGCAACCCGCGGCTGCAACGTGAACCGGTCTACCCTTCTCCGGGGCGGCCGTTGGAGACCAGTTCTACCTGGTTCCGGGTCCGGCCGGCCCGCCGGCCGCATGTACCTGCCGGCGGGGAAGAGGCTGTAGCGGCCCGCGGCGCAGGGGTGAACAGGTCTACCCTTCCCCAGAGCGGCTGCGAAAAACCAGGTCTACTCAACTCCTGGGCCGGCAGGCCCTTTGGCGCGATCTGCTTGCCGCCGGCGGGTAGGGCGCTGCAGCGGACCGTGGGGCCTGGGTGAACAAGTCTACCCTTCTCCAGGGTGGCCATCAGAGACCAGGTCTACCCGGGTCTGGGCTCGGCGGGCCGACTGTCGAAGTCCTCCTGCTGTAGGAGGAGAGGGCGCTGCAGCTGGCCATGGCGCCACGGTAAACAGGTCTACCCTTCTCTCGGTCGGCCGCCGAAGACCAGGTCTACCCGGCTCGAGACCGGGCCGGCAGGTTGGCGAGATCCGCCTGCTGCCGGCGGGGAGGGAGCTGCAGCGGCCTGACGCGCTAGCTGAACAGGTCTACCCTTCTCCAGGGCGGTCGCCGGAGACCATGTTTACCCGGCTCTGGGGCAGGCCTGCCGGCGGCATCCGCCTATTGCTGGCAGGGAGGGCGCTGCAGCAGCCTGCGGCGCCAGGGGGAACAGCTCTAACCTTCTCCGGGGCGGCCGCCGGAGTCCAGGTCTACCCGGCTCCGGGGACGGCCGGCCAACCGACGGCATCCGTCTGCCGCCAGCGGGGAGGGAGCTGCAGCGGCCTGCGGAGCCGAGGTGAACAGGTCTACCGTTCTCCAGGGCGGCAGCTGGAGACCAGGTCTACCCGGCTCCGGGGCCGTCTGGCCGGCCATTGGTATCCGCCTGCCGCCGGCGGGGAGGGCGCTGCAGCGGCGCGCGGCGCCGGGGTGGACAGGTCTACTTTTCTCCGAGGCGGCCCTCGGAGACCAGGTCTACCCAGCCCTGGGGCCGGCCGGCTGGCTGGCGGCATCCGCCTTCTGCTGGCGGGGAGGACGCTGCAGCGGCCAGCGGCGCCAGGATGAACAGCTCTAACCTTCTCCGGGGCGGGCTCCAGAGACCAGATCTACCCGGCTCCGAGGCCGGCCGACCGGCCATTGGCATCTGCCTGCCACCAGCGGGGAGGACGCTGCAGCGGCCCGCGGCACCGAGATGAACAGGTCTACACTTCTCCGATGCGGCCGCCAAAGACCAGGTCTATCTGGCTCTGAGGCCAGCCTGTCGGCCCGCGTCATCCGCCTCCCGCCGGCGGGGAGGGCGCTGCAGCGGCCCATGGCGCCGGGGTGAACAGGTCTGCCCTTCTTTGTAGCGGCCGCCGGAGACCAGGTCTACCCGGCTCCGGGGCCGGCCGGGTGGCCAGCTGAGTCAGCCTTCCGCCGGAAGGGGAGGACGCTGCAGCGGCCCGCGGCGCGGTAGTGAACAGGTCTACCCTTCTATGGGGCGGCCGCCAGAGACCAGGTCTACCCGGCTCCGGGGCCGGCCGGCCGGTGGGATCCACGTGCCGCCGCCGGCTAGGGCGATGCAGCAACCCGCGGCTCCAGAATGAACAGCTCGAGCTTTCTCCGAGGCGGCAGCTGGAGACCAGGTCTGCCCGGCTCCGGGGCCGGCCGGATGGCCGGAGACGTCCGCCTCCTGCCGGCGGGGAAGACACTGCAGCAGCCCGCGGCGCCGGCGTGAACAGGTCTACCCTTCTTTGGGGCGGCCACCGGAGACCAGGTCTACCCGGCTCCGGGGCCTGCCAGCCGGCAGCATCCACCTGCCACTGCCGGCAAGGGCGCTGCAGCAGCCCGCGGCTGCGGAGTGAACAGGTCTACACTTCTCCGGGGCGGCCGCCGGAGACCAGGTCTACCCGGCTCCGGGGCAGGCCGGCCGGCGGGATCCACATGCCGCCGGCGGCGAGGGCTCTGCAGCAACCAGCAGCTCCAACATGAACAGGTCTACTGTTCTCCGGGGCGGCAGCTGGAGAGAAGGTCTACCCGGCTCCGGGGCCGTTTGGCCGGCCATTGGCATCCGCCTGCCGCCGGAGGGGAGGGCGCTGCAGCGGCGCGCGGCGCCGGGGTGAACAGGTCTACCCTTCTATGGGGCAGCCGCCGGAGACCAGGTCTACCCGGCTCTGAGGCTGGCCCCGGCGGCATCAGCCTCCCGTTGGCGAAGAGGGCGCTTCACCGGCCCGCGGCGCACAGGGTGGACAGGTCTACTTTTCTCCGAGGCGGCCCCCGGAGACCAGGTCTACCCAGCCCTGGGGCCGGCCGGCTGGCCGGCGGCATCCACCTCCTGCCGGCGGGGAGGACGCTGCAGCGGCCCCCGGTACAGAGATAAACAGGTCTACCCTTCTCCGGGGTGGCTGCCAGAGACCACATCTACCCGGCTCCGGGGCCGGCCAGATGGCCGGCGGCATCCCCCTTCCGCCGGAGAGGAGGGCGCTGTTGCGGCCCGTGGTGCTGGAGAGAACAGGTCTACCCTTCTCCGGGGTGGAGGCCGGAGACCAGGTGTACCCGGCTCCTGGGCCAGACGGGCGGCCGTCAGCATCCACCTTCCGCCGTAAGGGGAGGGCGCCGCAGCAGCCTGCAGCGCGGTAGTGAACAGGTCTACCCTTCTCCGAGGCGGCCGCAGAAAACCAGGTCTGCCAGGCTTTGGGGCGGTCCGGCCGGCGAAATCCAACTGCTGCCGCTGGCGGGGAGGGCGCTGCAGCGGCCTGCAGCTCCGGGGTGGACAGGTCTACCCTTCTCTGAGACGGCCGCCGGAGACCAGGTCTACCCGGCTCCGGGGCCGGCCGGCCGGCAGTATCCACCTGCCGCCGGCTGGAAGGGCCTTGCAGCGGCCCGCTGCGCCATGGTGAACAGGTCTACCTTACTCTGGGGTGGCCGCCGGAGACCAGGTCTACCCGGCTCCAAGGCCGGCCGGCCGGCGGGATTCTCCCGCCGCCGGCGGGGAGGGCGCTGCAGCGCCCCGCGGCGCCGAGGTGAACAGGTCTGCCCTTCTACGGGGCGGCCGCTGGAGACAATGTCCTCCCGGCTCCGGGGCCGGCCGACCGGCGGGATCCACTTGCCGTCACCGGCGAGGGCGTTGCAGCAACCCATGACTCTGGATTGAACAGGTTTACCCTTCTCGGGGGCAGCCGCCTGAGACCATTTCTCCCCGGTTCTAGGGCCGGCAGGCTGGCCAGCGGCATCCACCTGTCCCTGGAGAGGAGGGCGCTGCAGCGGCCCGCGGAGACGGAATGAACAGGTTTACCCTTCTGCGGTTCGGCTGCCAGCGACCAGGTCTACCCGGCCTCGGGGCCGTCCGGCCTGCCGGCGGCATCCACCTGCCACCGACAGGGACGGCGCTGCAGCGGCCCGCGGCTCCGGGGTGAACAGGTCTACCCTTCTGCGGATTGGCCGCCAGAGACCAGGTCTTCAGCGGCCTGCGGCTCCGGGGTGAACAGGTCTACCTTTCTCCAGGACGGCCGCTGGAGACCAGTTCTACCCGGTTCCGGGGCCAGCCCGCCGGCCGGCGACATCCGCCTTCCGCCGGAAGGGGAGGGCGCTGCAGCGGCTTGCGGCACCGGGGTGAACAGGTCCACCCTTCTCCGGGGCGGCCGCCGGAGACCAGGTCTACCCGGCTTTGGGGCCGGCCGGCCGGTCACCGGCATCTGCCTTCCGCCGGCGGGGAGAGCGCTGCAGCGGCTCGCGGCGCCGAGGTGAACATGTCTACCCTTCTCTGGGGCGGCCGCCGAAAACCAGGTCCACCCGGCTTTGGCGCCGGCCGGCCATCGGCATCCGCCTGCAGCCGGCAAGGAGGGCGCTGCAGCGGCCCAATGCAGCTGGTTGAACAGGTCTACCCTTCTTTGGGGCGGCCACCGGAGACCAGGTCAACCCGGCTCCAGGGCCGGCCGGCCGGCGGGATCCACTAGCCGCCGCCGGCGTGGGCGCTGCAGCAACTCGCCGCTCCGGAGTGACTAGGTCTACCCTTCTCTGGGGCGGCCGCCGGAGACCAGGTCTACCCTGTTCCGGGGCCGGCCGGCCGGCCGGGGGCATCCGCCACCTGCCAGCGGGGAGGACACTGCAGCGGCCCGCGGCGCCTGGGTGAATATGTCTACCCCTCTGCAGGTCGGCTGCCGGAGACAAGGTCTACCCGATTCCGGGGCCGGCCGGCTGGCCGGCGGCACCCTCCTGCCTCTGGCAGGGAATGCGCTGCAGCGGCAGGCGTCGCCAGGTTGAACAGGTCTACCATTTTTTCGGCCGGCCTGTGGAGACAAGGTCTACCTGGCTACAAGGCGGCTGGCAGCATCCACCTGCCGCAGGAGAGGAGGGCACTGCAGCGGCCCGCGGCGCCGGGGTGAACAAGTCTACCCTCCTTTGGGGCGGCCGCCGAGAACCAGGTCTGCCCGGTTTCGGGGCTGGCCTGCCGGCCGGCGGCATACACCTTCCGCCAGTGGGGAGGGCGGTGCAGCGGCCTGCAGCGGCTGGGCTGAACAGGTCTACACTTCTCCGAAGTGGCCGCCGGAGACCTGGTCTACCCGGCTCCGAGGTTGGCCTGCCAGCCAGCGGCATCCGCCTCCCGCCAGCAGGGAGGGCGCTGCAGCGGCTTGCGGCGCTGGTGTGAATGGCTCTACCCTTCTGCAGGGCGCCCGCCGGAGACCAGTTCTACCCGGTTCCGGGGCCAGCCCGCCGGCCGGCGACATCCGCCTTCCGCCGGAAGGGGAGGGTGCTGCAGCTGTCCGCAGCGCGATGGTGAACAGGTTTACCCTTCTCCAGACCGGCCGCCGGATACCAGGTCTACCCGCCTCCGGGGCTGGCCGGCCGGCGGGATCCACCTGCCGCCGCCGGCGAGGGCTCTGCAGCAGCCCGTGCCTCCAGGATGAACAGGTCTACCTTTCTCTCGAGCGGCCGCTGGAGACCAGGTTTACCCAGCTCCGGGGCCAGGTGGCTGGCCATCGGCATCCGCCTGCGGCCGGAGGGGAGGGCGCAGTAGCGGCCCGCGGCGCCGGAGTGAACAGCTCTACCTTTTTTTGTGTTGGACGCCGAAGACCGGGTC
The DNA here is from genome assembly GCA_030060385.1 of Muscicapa striata striata. NCBI lineage: Eukaryota > Metazoa > Chordata > Aves > Passeriformes > Muscicapidae > Muscicapa > Muscicapa striata. The sequence continues at coordinate 16,117 of JAREIS010001526.1, forward strand.
TACCCGGCTCTGGGGCCGGCCGGCCGGCCGGCGGCATCGGCATGCGGCTGGCAGGGAGGGCGCTGCAACGGCCCCGTGGCGCCGGGGTGAACAGGTCTACCCTTCTTTATGGCGGCTTCCGGAGACAAGTTCTACCTGGTTCCGGGGCTGGTCGGCCGGCCGGAGGCACCCGCCTTTCCCCGGCAGGGAGCCCGCTGCAGCGGCAGGCGTCGCCAGGGTGAACAGGTCTACCCTTTTGGGGCGGCCCCTGGAGACCAGGTCTACCTGGCTCCGGGGTCGGCCAGGCAGCCGGCAGCATCCGCCTGCCGCAGGAGAGGAGGGCGCTGCAGCAGCTCGTAGCGCCGGGGTGAACAGGTCTACCCTTCTCAGGGGCGGTCGCCGAAGACCAGGTCTGCCGGCTCCGGGACCGGCCGGCCAGCCAGCGGCATCCACCTTCCGCCAGGGGGGAGAGCGCTGCAGCGGCCCGCGGCGCCAGGGTGAACAGGTCTACACTTCTCCTAAGTTGCCGCCGGAGACCAGGTCTACCCGGCTCCGAGGTTGGCCGGCCAACCAGCGGCATCCGCCTTCTGCCGGCTAGGCCGCTGCAGCGGCTTGCGGCGCTGGTGTGAATGTGTCTACCCTTCTCCAGGGCAGCCGCCGGAGAGCAGGTCTTACCGGCTCCGGGTCCGCCCGGCCGAACGGCCGCATCCGCCTGCCGCCGGACGGGAGGGCGCTACAGCGGCCCGCGGCGCCGGGTGAACAAGTCTACCCTTCTCCGGGGCGGCCGCCAGAGACCAGGTCTACCTGGCTGCGGGGCAGGCCGGCCGGCCGGCAGCATCCGCGTGCCATCGACGATGAGGGCACCGCAGCAGCCTGCGGCGCTGGGTGAACAGGACTAAACTTCTCTGGGGCGGCCGCTGGAGACCAGGTCTCCCCAGTTCCGGGGCCGGCCGGCCAGCCACGCGCCGGAATCTGCCTTCCGCTGGAAGGGGAGGGCGCTGCAGCGGCCCGCAGCGCAGTGTTGAACAGGTTTACCTTTCTCCAGAGCGGCCGCCGGAGACCAGGTCTACCCGGCACGGGGGCGGACCTGCCGGCGGGGTCCACCTGCCCCCTGCGGCGAGGGCGCTGCAGAGGCCTGCGGCTCTGGGGTGAACTGGTCTACCTTTCTCAGGGGCAGCTGCCAGAGACCAGATCTAACTGGGTCCGGGTCTGGCCGGCCGGCTGGCGGCATCCGCCTTCTGCCGGAGAGGAGGGCGCTGCAGCGGCCCGTGGCGCTGGGGTGAACAGGTCTACCCTTTTTTGGGTCGGACGCCGAAGACCAGGTCTACCCGGCTCGGGGGCCGGACAGCCGGCCGGCGGCATTGGCCTGCGGCCGGCGAGGGCGCTGCAGCGGCCCGCGGCGCCAGTATGAACAGGTTTACCTTTCTCACGGGCGGCCGCTGAGACCAGGTCCACCCGGCTGCGGGGCAGGCCGGCCGGCCCGCAGCATCCACCTGCCGCCAGCGGAGAGGGCGCTGCAGCGGTCCGTGGTGCGGAGTGAACAGGTCTACCCTTCTTTGTGGCGGCTTCCGGAGACCAGGTCAGCACGGCTCCGGGGCTGGCCGGCCGGGCGCGGAATCTGCCTTCTACCAGAAGGAGGCGCTGCAGCGGTCCGGGGGCGCAGGTCAACAGGTCTACCCTTCACCGGGGCGGACGCCGGAGACCAGGTCTATGCGGCTCGGGGGCCTGCAGGCCGGCAGGCGGCATCCGCCTAACGCCGGAGAGGAGGGTGCCGCAGTGGCCGCGGCGCTGCGTGAACAAGTCTACCCTTCTCCGGCGGCCGCCAGAGATCAGGTCTACCCGGCTCCGAGGCAAACCCGCCGGCCGGCGGCATCCTGCTGCTGCCGGCGGGGAGGGCGCTGCAGCGGCCCGCGGCGCCGTGGGAACAGGTCCACCCTTTTTTGGGTCAGACTCTGAAGACAGGGTTTACCAGGCTCCTGGGCCAAAGCGGCCGGCCGGCGGCATCTGCCTACGGCCGGCGGGGAGGGCGCTGCAGCGGCTCGCGGCGCCGAGGTGAACAGGTCTACCCTTTTTTGGGGCGGCGCCTGGAGACCAGGTCTACCCGGCTCCGGGGCCGGCTGGCCGGACAGCAGCATCCGCCTTCCACCGGAAGGGGACGGCGCTGCAGCGGCCCACGGCGCCGGGGTGAACACACTCTACCCTTCTATGGGGCGGCCGCCGGAGACCAGGTTTACCCGTCTCTGGGGCCGGCAGGCTGGCAGGTGGCATCCGCCTGCCTCCCGCAGGGAAGGCGCTGTAGCGGCCCGCGGCGTTGTGTGAACAGGTCTACCCTTTTTCGGGCTGGCCGCCGGAGACCAGTTCTACACGGCTCCGAGGCCTGCAGGCCGGCCGGCAGAATCCGTCTGCCTCCTGCGGGGAAGGCGCTGCAGCAGCCTGCAGCGCCGGGGTGAACAGGTCTGCCCTTCTCCAGGGTGACTGCCGGAGACCAAGTCTACCCGGCTCCGGGGTGGCCGGCCGGCGGATCCACCTGTTTCCGGCGAGGAGGGCGTCGCAGCGGCACACGGCGCCGGTACGAACAGGTCTACCCTTCTCCAGGGCAGCAGCCGGAGACCAGGTCTACCCTGTTCCGGGGCCAGCCGGCCGTCGGCATCCCCCTGGCGCCGGCGGCGAAGGCGCTGCTGCGGCCCACGGCTTTAGGGTGGACAGGTGTAACCTTCTCCGAGGCGGCCGCCTGAGACCAGGTCTACCCGGATCTGGGGCCGGCCAGCTTCCCGGTGGCATCCGCCTCCTTCCGGAGGGGAGCACGCTGTAGCCGCCTGCGGCACCGGGGTGAACAGGTCTGCCCTTCTCGGGCGGCGCCCGGTGGGCGCTACAGCGTCCCGCATCGCAGTGCTGAAAAGTTGTACCCTACTCTGGGGCGGCTGCTGGAGACCAGGTCTACGTGGCTTCGGGGACAGCCGGCCGGCGATATCCCCCTGCCGCCGGCGAGGAGCGCAGCTCTACCATTCTCCAGGGCGTCCGCTGGAGACCAGGTCTACCTGGCTTTGGGGCCGGCAGGTAGGCTGGCAGCATCCGCCTGACGCAGGCAATGAGGGCGTTGCAGCGGCCTGCAGCGCCGGGGTAAACAGGTCTACACTTCTCCAGGGTGGCCGCCGTAGACCAGGTCTACCCGGTTCCGGGGCCGGCCGGCCGACCGGGGGCATCCGCCTTTCGCCGGAGTGGAGGGCGCTGCAGCGTCCCGAGGCGGGAGGGTGAACAGGTCTACCCTTCTCCCGGGTGGCCGCCGGAGACGAGGTCTGCCCGGGTCTGGGGCCGGCCGGCCGGCCGACGGCGTCCGCCTGCCGCCGGAATGGGAGGGCGCTGCAGCGGCCCGCGGTGCAGTGGTGAACAGGTCTACCCTTCTCCAGGGCAACCGCCGGAGATCAGATCTACCCGGCTCCAAGGCCGGCCGGCCGACTGGAGGCATCCGCCTTCCGCCGGCACGGAGGGCGCTGCAGCGGCCTGCGGCGCCAGGGTGGACAGGTCTACCCTTCTCCGGGGCGGCCGCCGGAGACCAGGTCCACCCGGCTCCGGGGCCGGCCGGCCGGCGGGGTCCACTACAGATGCAGGCGAGGGCGATGCAGCGGCCCGTGGCTCCGGGGTGAACAGGTCTACCCTTCTCTGTGGCGGCCGCCAGAGACACGGTCTACCCGGGTTTAGGGCTGGCAGGCCGGCCGGCGGCATCCGCCTACCGCCAGAGGGGAGGGAGCATCAGCGGCCCGCGGCGCTGGGTGAACAGGTCTACCCTTCTCCGGTGCGGCCGCTGGAGACCAGGTCTACACGGCTCTGGGACAGGCCGGCCGGCCGGTGGCACCCGCCTGCCGCCGGCGGGGAGGGCGCTGCAGTGGCCCGTGGCTCCAGGGTGAACATGTCTACCCTTCTCCGAGGCGGCCGCCAAAGACTAGGTCTACCCGGCTTTGGGGCCTGCCAGCTGGCCGGCGGCATCCGCCTGCCGTCAGCAGGG